>JAJMHC010000183.1:0-14814 GCA_030582855.1 Hemisphaericaspora lyxosophila
GGGGGGGCGATTACCTGATATAATTAATTTCAGATTTACCTCAAGGGTGATATGGTATAATCAACTCAACTAAACAAAGACAGTCCGATCGGACATTTAATGAAAATCTAAACTTTCATTTAAACGAGGAGAGGATTGGATTCAGCGAAATATCGGATATTAGAGATCAGGCCATTATGAGAGGTCAGTCAATACCTCCATCACACCTATCACCAGCATCATCACATCCCTAGCCCCCCTCACCACAAGCAAAAGCACTAACACTAACATTAACACTAACGTTAACACTACCCCTCTGCCTATCCCCTTTTGTTACTCTTTACAAGTAGTTGCAAATGTCAACAGAAAAAACAAAAACCAAAAGATTCGAGTTGACCGAAATTCGGTGTTCACACCAACCAATAAAATCATGAAGAATCACCATTAGGTAATCGGTTGCAGTAATTAATTATCAACAATATCACATAACCGATCAGCGGCTTGATCAAGCCAATGATAGGTTGACAGAAGAGCATTACTTAAGCAAATCTCCGTGTTTAGGCCCCCATAAGCCTCTCTCTCTCTCTCTCCCCCCTCCTCCCATTATTATCTGATAGACCCTATTATCACCATTGTTACTTTTCTTATTAACATCGATCCAACTACTGGATAACCACCTCGATTGTCATACTCGGACATATCGTATACTTTGTTTGTGTTTTTCTTTTTAAACCTCCTCCTCCCCCCCTCCCCCCTCTTGACATCATTTTGTTGACTTTCAACTCACCCACTCCAATCCTTCAACAAGTGTGCTCACTTACATACTTACTACTAACCCATACTGTTTGGTTACTATTTTTTCTTGATTCTTCCAACTACAAATTTATATTCTTTTTGATTTGTCTCCAATGATAATGTCCCTACAACTGAAGAACCGTTTACGTTTGATTATACCCAGTCAGAATGGTAATGCTAAGATCTTGAAGTCATGCGTCAGATGCAGACAACATAAAACCAAGTGTGATGCAGCAATAACCAACCCAAACCCATGTTCTCACTGTGCTAAAAAGAAGTTGCTTTGTACCTTGGACATTATAACCAAGCAACCTAATCGTATCAGTGTCAATATGGATAATGAATTAGTGGAGAGTTTGACAAATGAGGTGTCTGAATTAACTGTTGTATTGGACAACATGATTGAAAGAAAGAATAGAATGATTCAATTATTGATTCAGCGTGGCCAATCTTTACAACAACAGCAACACCAACAACAACAAGTAGAAGGCGAACAACCAAGAGAACCATCTCCACAACTTATTAAAACGGTAATAAGTCCAATACCGCCAGTATCACAGATCCAGTCTGTGATAAATAGTCCAGAAGATATTCCTTCTCCGGAAATACTATCAACTCCATTTGATCACCCACCTCCAACATCATTCAAAGACTCATCAAAGTTTATATTATGTTGCAACAAATCAATAAAATCAATGATCTTAACCCATAAACAAGCTCATAGATTATTTTCCAACTACGAAGAAAACTTTAATCAATATTTACCAATATTTCCTGATGAGTTCTTTTCAAGTTTAGATTTGGTTAATTTCCACTTGGAAAATGAATTATTATTTTGGTGTATTATCCTCACCTCATGTTTAAACAACCCCATTCCAAAGTCTCATGAAACTTATCAGATGTTATCTGAACATATCAAGACTTTGGTGGTGAACAAATGTTGGTTACAAACCCCAAGATCAGTATATGTGATTTCGTCATTGCTAATCCTTACTACTTGGCCTTTGCCTAATCACAATTCAAAAATTGCTGATAATTTAGCAGTTAAATTCATTTCCACTATGAAAACTCTTTGTTTACAATTTGGTTTGCATAAGTTGGAATTCATCGATGAATTCAGTCATAAAACAAAATTGAATATTTCTCAAGAAGTCAATTTGAATAATTTGATTAGAGAACGGATTTATAAATTCATTAATATAAATTCAAACTATTGGTTAATGAATCTTGGATTATCAAACAACAATTATAATGGGTTTACTCAAGATTATATTATCAACAAATCTTCAAATTTAGATATCACAAACCCTGAAATTGGAGAATGTGATCATTACATAAATTCAATGTTGAAAATTTCCATGATTCAATCAAAATTAAATGAAAACATGAATGGACTAATTAGTGACACTAATGAATCGATCTTGTTATTACCCAATCAATTAAATACTTCAAAATTAATCAACTTTAATATGTTTGAAATTATATTGAATGATCTTAACGCTATGTTATTAATTCATGATAATGTTTATTTGGAAAGTTTAATTAATATTTCAATTGAATATTCAAAATTGCAATTGTTTGTCTATTCACTTTCAAAATCGGAAATCACCTTGTTTGAATACAAGAATTATATTAGTAAGATTGTCAATACCAGTTTTAAAATCTTATCAATCTTAAAACAACAACCACATTCAATTAAATTCAATCAATTACCAATCTATTATAAATTTCCAATTGAAATGTCTGCTTTGCTTTTAATTCGAATTTTTAAGTCACCAATTTTAAATTCTTATTCAGATTATCAGTTTGTTAAGAATGGATTTAGTGAATTTTATAAAATCATCTTTGAAGATTATAATTGGAGTTTCACTCAAGTTAAATTAAAGAAGATTATTGAGAAATTTAATAAACTAGATAATTTGTTTATCATCAATCATATGAAATCATATGAACCACATCATTCTAAAAGTTCATTTTTTTTGGTTAATAGGATGAAAAATTATTTGTGTTCCAGTCTAAACTATGAATTAATTTGGTTAATTTATGAAAATGAACATGCCGCTAAAGGTAACAAGGTTGTGGAATCGGATATTAATTGGGATATTTTTGGGGTTCATGATACAAATCATGATTTTATAAATTATATTAAAAGTAACGAATCAATTTTTATATAATAAACGCAAGGGGGTTTTTTTTTTATTTTTAATCTATCTATCTATCAATCTATCCATTCGTCATTTAATTTCTTATTAAATACAAATGGCTTTGTAACTATGAATGCCGCCAATAAAACTATAATTGTAATTGATAATTTTATTCTATCGAAATTCTTTCCCAATAAATCAAATGAACCAGAAGGTTGAATCAAAGTACAGAATTGATTTATGTCATTATAATAACAAATGACAGAAGTAGATTCATAATGAGTAGGTCTAGTTAAGATTTCGCCACCCTTTGCAACCGATAATTGATACTTATGATTCAAAGTTTGATAATTGTTCTTGGCAATTATAGGATCATAAGCAATCATTCTAAAATCATTTTGGAAATCTTCTGCAGTCAAATGCCTATCATCAATTCTTCTACTGTTTAATACAAACTTGGGAATTTCAACTAAATTCCCCAGCTCAGTAATGGCAATTATTGATTTCAAACTAATACCATGAATCGATTGAGTAGATGACAATTGTAAAATTCTTTCAGGATATATATATGACTTCTTAGTGATGGTACCAATAGATACATCAGAAGTAAAGCTTGATTTTTCTCCTGTTTTATTATTATTATCATCATCAAATAAATCAATCACATTGATTCTTTGTTCCAATCTTGGAGATTTGACAAAATACGAATAGATAATCCAATTATCATCCATGATAAGTTTTACTGAACTCACATCAACGATTTCACTTTGACCATGAGAATAGGTATGTAATAAGTTTCCACTAATCCCGTCAATTATATAAAGCTTTAAACTGATGCCATTTAAAGTGAGCACCGATACTAGGTTTGGGTTCAAGTATTTGTACAACACCGACTTATCCGCTAAAGGTATACCCAAGGAAGTAGTGATCGAGCTTCCTGGAATACCAGCAACTTGAATGATATTCTCATCTCCAAAGCCAATTTTCCAGGTTTGTTCAGAGATTAAACTTTCAGCAGGGATGATCTGTCCCACAACTTCATTTTGGGAAATTTGTTCAGTCAAATAAACATCTTCACTATAAGGTCTGGCCAAAACAAAACCTGGTTGATTAGTCTTCAATGCAAATGCATCTCCTTTAATATTAACCACATCAACATATGAATGATCGTTAGAAATACGTTGGATAATTTCTCCATCTTGACTGTTGACAACTAGAGCGTAAGTTTTGAAAAGGGCAATGATTTCCTCTCTTGTTCCGATCCTCTTCAATGAGATAAACTCGTCATTAATGTGCTCTGAAATCCAAGCAATCTCACCATTACTGGATTTAACCGCTATTAACTGCCTGGCTTCATCATCAAAGAAAACAATCAATTTATCAAAACCAAACTCATTGACCTTGGCAGCACTATCATCAATTGAAGATTGGGCGTTACCCAATGTTACAATGAATCTACCCAATTCAGCCAAATGTCTCTTGATCCTATGAAACCAGTTTGTGAAAACCAATCCACTGTCAGCACCTTCCAAGATCAGTTGAACTTCATGTATAGCTCTTTCAGACTCTGGTTGATCAATAATGATATACGAGTTGGACTTTGACAGGTATTGATGTGATGCTGGCTTGATTTTTTTGATTGAACTGCCATCAAATAAACTATTCAATTCTCCATAAAGAGTTGGATCGAGAGAAAGTAAACACAATACGTCATTTTCCACGCTGATGAAATCATAAAGGAAATGTTTTTCTGTCTTTATGTTGAATCTTCGAATACTTTTGATATCTTGAGTTGCCAAAAGGTCAGTCAAGTCATAAATATTTTTGGTACCAATCTTGTCGGAAATAACAAGGAATTCATTGAGTGAAGAACTCATGGATTCAACTTTGGAATTCAATTTTACAGGGATTTCATCAACCAATTCAACCTTATTTTTCCTGATAGAAATCAATTTGATCGAATCTGTTAAAACTGAAAATAAATAATTGGAATCAATAACTAGCAAATTTTTATAGGCATCATTTTCAATTCTGTCAAAAGCCTTCTTTTTTTGATTGAATTTAAATATTTGATCATTCTCTGACACAATTATTTCTGATTTGAATTGTTTAATGGGACCAACTGAAACTTCGGTCTCTATTGTTATTTTCTTTTTCGATGAAAGCTTTATCAATTTTGAGTCATTTATGATTAACGAGGTATATCCATTAAGCATGCGATCTACTCGAATGAATTCAACCTTTCTCTTTTCTTTGTTGTCTATTGCCTTAACAGAACCGTCATTATGGCTGATATAAGAAAGACCACCGTCGGAATCAACAACAAATGCACCATGTTTATCATCAACTATCTGAATTGGTCTATTTTCCAACTCAATAACTTTGATAGTTCCACTTACGCCATCAATCTGATAAATTTCAGAATTTTCCCCCCCATAGACATAGATCTTCTTATCGGACAGGACAAACTCGGTTGCATTCTTCAAACTATTCAAATCAATTTTCCAATTGATGGAATTACTTCTTTTGGCATCAATTCCTACTAATTGATTGTTTGAGACGGTGGTACCAACGATTATATCATTACTAACCAAATTCACATTGTTCAATTGTCTATAGAGATAATTGATAGTTTCCTTTGAGAATGCATCATCTAGTAAGACAGCATGGGATATTGCTGCAATAAATGATAGTAGTATCCCCCAACAATGGAATTGCATTAGGTGATTATTACTCTGTTGATGGGAGTCTTCCTTCAACAATAGGGATCAGAGTTGGTGAAGGTTGTTTTTTTCTTAAAAAAAAAAAAAAAAAAAAAAAAAACGACAAAATGCAAAGATCGACTTTGGACCGATGTCGCGCACTTTGGTCAACATCCATGCGACATTAGACAGGAGTAGTGCACAATGGCTAAAACTTCCGTATACAGTGATGGTTGCTAATAAGGTCATTTAAGGGGGGGCGGAGAGAGAGAGAGAGTCGGGCTCACTGTGATTTGCTTTCTTGTTGAGTATAACTTCTGTTAAGTGACAAGTTCAACTGATACGTTTCCTTATACACATCAGTTACATTAATATCTTACATCAATTGATTGTTTGACTAGTTTAACACCAAGGCACTAAGGTATATTCGATTGATTATACACCCACAGTCGCAATCATGCATTCTCGTGATTGGTTCCTTGTTTTTATTGGTTTCTTCCGTATGTAATGACAGACGGGCAATACACACATCAATTTACCTATACTAACATTGAAAATAGTTCCCCCAATTCCCGTGTTGGTCAAGAGAGGGTTTTTCTCTTTAGACTTGTTGATTAATGTGGTTTTATTCTTATTGGGTTATTTCCCAGGGTTAATACATTGCTATTATATAATCCTGGTTTATCCTTACCAAGAAGAAGGTTACACATCTCTCGGTGGAATCGGACAAGAAGGGGGTAGAGACTATGGAGCAATTACCAATTGACTTTGAAAGTCCAGATAACTCCTGGTGGTATTTGAGAAGCTGGTTGTTTGTTACCCGGACTTCCTTTAATATAATATTCCGCAGAAAAGTTGTTAGAAAAAAAAATTTTTTTTTTTTCAAATCAATTTAATCATTATTTGTTCAAATGTTCTTCTTTGGTCACTAACACCAACCAGGTTTATATCTATATATATATACACACAGGGAAATAAATATATCATTTAAAGAAAGAGGAACCATCTGTAGTGTCCCAAAATCAAGAGCGTAATTGCTAAACGCATAAACTTAAGTTGGCCGATACTAGTATTTTATGACTAATCTGGATAGATCCATCGGTTCAATGTGTCACTATGCGGAAATTGAAGAAATATATTCATCAGAAAGTTAATCATTAAAGGATATTCCAAATAGAATGTTATTTCTAACTTGCAGTTCGAATCTTGTTCCCTCTTTGGATTTTTCATCTCGTTCTGAAATGATTGTTTCCATGGGAACACATTTCGCTTTGAGAATATGTATTAGTCGTTTATTTCGAGAAGGAGGCAAGCATTTTTTTTTTGTTGTCTTTGACTTAATATAGATGGTCTTTTTATTGACTCGAGGATTTTGCAGTTAGGTCCCTGGTATGTTACAAAGGAACGGCTCTTTATTGTGAGGTTATCCTGGATTTCTAACTCGTTCTGAGTTTTAATGAATGGGTGTTTGTCTTTTTACAATAGGAACTATTCATTTTTACTAGGTTTTTCTGATAGTGGGAAATCCGATTAACTGTACACTTATAGAGGCAGTGATTTCTATAAACTCCAAACTCCTGCTTCTTTCCTATGAATATGTACATATTAAAGTAAATTATTGTTGAACTGCTTTTGTAATAATTTCCTCCTCTGTTTCGATCGTCTTTTCTGGTCGACCTCCACCCTGCTTCCAGAGCCATAATGCTTCAATTGCATAATTTCTAACTGATAGGTTCTTGGTTCTTGCTTCATCCGACGCTTCAGTGATAGACTCTATCACTCTTGACAGTTCAATGATATCCCACATCATGTTCTCAAATGAGCTTGCCATCTGTTTCAAATTATCATTGAAATTCTCATCCTCGGGATCACTAGTTTCCTTTACAGGCAATAAAGTATAGTGATGTAACCCAAGTTTGTGCAAAATTCTCCCTAACGTTTGAATACTCACACAACGTTGTCCAGGAAGGACGGATCTTGATAAATGAGCCAATTCACCTAGAGTATAACCTGCTAACTGAGGATTTTCTGAATGATGATGCAAACCCATATAGGTAGGAATAGACTTATGTTTCGATTTATCGTCATCTTCATTAATCAATTCGACGAGATCACCATGGAAATCAAACCTCATATCGGATATCGACTCGTATGTAGTTATTGTTTGCTTGGGCATGGGGGTAGTCATCCAAGACAATTTTTGAGTCTCTTTTGGCAAATCGGGATAATACTTCTCGTGAAGCTTATCATAAAATTCAGGATCATTGATATCCAAGTCTTCGCTGGCTTTTGGTTTGGGGAAATGTACATCTACTTCTTCTTCTTCTTCTTCTTCTTCAGTTTCGCTTTCGTGGTTTAGCTGGTATTCTTGGGGTGCAATCTCGTCATCTTCTGCCAAGTTAGGGATCATTTCGTGTACATCAGTGACGTCTTCCCATCCATTTGCATCCAATTCGACGTCTTCATCCAAATCCTCATACTTGACCGTTCTAATGTTCTTATCAAATGAGACAGACTTCCTTGATTTTTCTTTGTTGACGTCACTAAGAGACAACGAGGTTATACCCAAGGCTTTCTCGACATCTTCTTTATCAAGTTGAGACAAATCAGACAACCCTTGAGGGGTTCTAATAGATCCAATCCATCCATTATACCCTTCGGCATGTTGGTGGTGATCGTGTTCATGATAATGGCTTGTGGTTTCTTTGTCTTCTCTTCTGCCCGTTCTATTTAACAAACTTTGAATTAATTTTGGATCTAATCCAGAAAGCAATTCCTCTCGTTCTTGTAGGATTTCATCCTCTGACATCTTGGACATCCTTTCTACATTTTCCTGATGGATCTTTTCTGCTTCAGAGAGAATATGTGGTGATTCGGTTGTACTGGGTTGGAGTTGGGGTTGTTGTTTTGCTTGTTGACGTTGTTTCCATCTAGACACTCTCTTCTCTTTAAGTTTAGCAAGTTCAGGAAATCCCGTAGCACTTATAGAAGTAGGAGCTTGTGGAACTTCCGTGGCATGTTCTATAATCTCAAAGTCCATTGTATTGGTGTCTCTTTTGATTTCTGAAATAAGTCGATGATTTGCCCTTTTGGAAATTTTTCTTTGATGCTGTTGTTGCGAGAAATTTTTATGATTGCAAAATAGGAAAAATTCATTTTAGTTTTTGATAAACTTTAGTTGATCTATTATAATCATCCTTCCACCGTGCTAGCAGAGGCATACTTACCTATATATCTCGGAGGATAACACTCCCCGTTATTTATCTTACTATTAATTAACTCTATAAATTTGTCGCTGACTGCATTGGAATACTGTTCGTATTCTTTTCTCAATACATCCAGTCTTGAGGTAATATTTTCCTCATCAATATTGACCGGCCTGCGTCTTGTCTGAAACCAAACTGGGATATCGATATAAGGAACGATTAATACAAAGATGGCAAGAATCAATTTATTCAAGCTATACCATTCTTCAGCTTTCCCATGATTACGATTCCCATTTAAAATTAGATTTATCCAATTTTTCCTTATACCCATATCGAATGGTTTCTCTTTAATATCATATTCGACAACGTACCGTTTATCATCCTTTTTGATATTTACAAATCTCCTTCCTGATTCAGCTCTCGGTTGAGCGTTATATTTGTCATTGGAATTCACAGCCTCAACTTCCCATCTTTGGTATCTCGCTCTTTGATTCAATGTTATGTCATCTAAAGTTGTCATGTTCAGATTTATATATTTACCACTTACCATGGATAATGTGGCGATCATGGTTATCCAGAAACCACTTTGGATAAATAAAACGATAAAGTTATGATCAATCTCCCCGTGTGACATACTTGCCCTGGTATATGTGGCGGTGAATACCAAGATCACAATGAAGAAACTCAAGAACCAAAACATATACTTTAAGAAGAACAAATAATTAGACTCTCCCAATGGAATACCGATCCAAATACAGTAATGATCAAACTTTAATACATTATAACCAACATCTTTCAGGTAGAAGGATCTTTCAATCTTAATCGACTGCGAGTGTGAACAATAATAGGGAAATCCCAGCTCGTCACAAAAGAATAAATCCGGGGGAGTGGTCAATTCATCGTTAGTTTGTTCACTGTAGATATTCAAAGGTGGGAAGCGAGGAGATCTACCTGGCCCGATAACAAATAGTAAAAGCCAATAAAGTAATGTGTTGAATTGACATAGGCCCAATAATGTCCATAAGGCAATAGCAATGCCACGAGAATGGTGACGATAGACTTCTTTATATCCTAATGCATACCCACAGGCAAAATCTAAGTATCCCAATCCAATAAGTATACCCAATGGTACAATACTTTTCGCCCAGCGACCCTTAAAGAGGCGTCGATTAGGAGTCATTTTTGGGTGCTCGATAGAGTGCATGTGGTGTGGCTATGGTCGATTCGTTTGGGGAGTGGCTGTTGCTTATAACCCAAACAAGAGGAAAAACAAAAGGACGTGTACCAAGCCCATTTCTATCATCGATTGCTGCAAACTGGGGTGAAACAAAACTCACCCTCCAGGATGTTGTGGGGTGATAGTTTTCATTACCTGTCGAAGGACCCTTTGTAATATTGAAGTTGTTAATCGAGGAGGAGAGAAGAGGGAGGAGGAGGGAGGAGGAGGGGAATAACTGGACAAGTTAAACATCTGCTATACACAATATTTGGCATAGGGTTGGTAAGAATTTCAGAAAGGAAAAAGAAAGATCCAATTGGAGCACCCTGCTGAAGGATTAGACAAAGATCACGCCAACCCTAACTCAAGCCACCACCGAGATGTCTTTTCCAAACAACAAAATACCAAGGTAGTAAATGGGTTTGAACTGTCTATCAAAAAAAAAAAAAAGAAAAAAGAAAAACAAATCCAACATCGGATCACATGACATGCCATACTCGCCTGCATATAACAAACCAGATCCTTCTTGATATAAAATTTGTTTACCATCAATATGGGATTACAAATTACCTTTCCAATCAGAGATATTATACACACCATGTTAGACATCGGAGATGGTAAGTTTGCCCATGCATTATTCCAAGATGATCCATGACCTGATTACTAACCAAAGACTTTCGATAGACCCAGCATTGAAGGATATGTGTCCAATTTGTAAAACGGACAAATATTTATCACCAAATATGACCTTTCTAATCAATCCGGAATGTTATCATAAAATCTGTGAATCCTGTGTGGATAGAATATTTTCATTGGGTCCCACAGAATGTCCATATCCCAAGTGTGGAAAGATTCTAAGAAAGAATAAGTTCAAAGAACAAGTGTTTGATGATTTAAGAATTGAAAAAGAGATTGATATTCGCAAGAAGGTTGGTGGCATATACAACAAAACAGAAGAAGATTTTGCAGATTTAAGGGGGTTTAATAAATACTTAGAAGATATTGAGGAAATCGTGTTCAAATTGAGCAATGGTGTAGATGTCGAGGAAACAGAAGCTGAATTAGCTAAATATGAACAAGAACATAAGTTGGAGATCTTGGAGAAAAACATGAGGGAGTCACAAAAGAATGCCGATTTAAGTAAATACCAAGAAGCCATGGAAAGATTGAAACAAGAGAAACTAAGAATCCAGAAACAAATGGAAATCGAAGATTTGACATATCAACGAGATCAACAACAAGAACTCTTGGATAAGATGACCAATTCCTCAGCCAGCAGTGAAGAATTGATTAAACAGCAACAGAGTAATATGTTGAAGAGGTCTTCACACAGGAGGAAACAACTACAGGCGATCAACAGTCAACTTGACCAGCAGTTTAATAGTAGCAACCCCTTCCACAAGCACGTTAAAGACATGGAAAATGAAACCAAGACACCATTCACGCCATTTAGAGGTGATCGTGATCTTAATAAGAAATATAATATATTGCCTATACCTAAAGATGTTGATGAAATTATAGATATTGAAAATCATATTAAGGATAGTTATTATGATCCATACATGAACAAGTTGGCAAAGAATAAAGAATACTTGGGATCAGGTTGGAGATTGCATAATGTCTTTGAGAGAGCATTGGATGAAGCATTTATTGGATTGGGCTGTATTATCGAAAAGGAAAAGAAACACGCAGCTGTATAATGAAAGGGTTATAACTTTGTAATGAAAATTATCTACACTATATATTAATACACATTTTTTTTTTTTTTATAAATCTATAAATCTTGCCTCTGGTTGATAGTATACGGGACATGACCAATAGGAACGTTTAACATCGTCCCAGACACTTTTATCATTTGATAATTTTAATGAAGATTCCGGTACTGGAACCTCAGTAAATTTACAGTCTAAGCCATATGTCTTCAAATCGATTTCAACCAATTGTTTGTAGACTTCATACACAACTTGTCTATCGGCTCCTAACCCATTAAAGAAGGAAAATACCCCAGTTGGCTTTAATAATCCCACTAGGTAATCAAACAATTCCAACATATCTTGATAATGTTCCGAGAAGGTATCATAATAAATACCATTAAAAAATACATTTCCTTGAGATAAAAGGTCATCTAATTTATCTTGCCATCTACCTTCTAAAATAACCACATTTGGCTTATCATACCAACCATCATCACGTAATTTCTTTAAAACACCAGGGTGTGCTTCACAAATATAGTGGTTAGTTGGATTTTTTTCTTGAATCATCGTATCAATAATTCCCATTCCGAATCCGATATTTAAAATGTTGATTTCCGAATCAAGTTCATCATCGTCAATAATTGCTCCTTTGAAGAGTGATTCGCATCCAATTCTCATTAAATCCGTTTCCCATTCCATCATCACTCCATCTTTTCTTTCTTTGGTGACTAGGGCTCCATCTACGTATTCCAACTCGGTTTTAAGATATGATTGTTGATTATGAGAAGGGGCATCTGGAGCATCGTCCACTTCGATAGTAGTAGGTTTCGTTTGTTGAGGCATTTCTTCTTGATTCTTAGGTGCTTCCACTTGATGCTCAGGTGCTTCCTCTGTAACTAAATCAGGAATATTCTCAAATTGTTCATGGTTCAAATCATCAGTATCTTCAATAATTTCCATATCATACTCACTTACTTTTCTCAACAACAATTCTGCTCTAACACCAGCATCAACAATTTGTCCATATATTGGAGTATGTTTCAAGTTCCGCTTAATCAAAATACACCCAGGAGTATCATTATTCACATCGATAAAACACCATCCTGCACCATATTCAAAGAGAGTCTCAACTAGTTTTGAAACCACTTTCCATTCATCATCACTGCAATCTTCGGGAACATGCGTACATATCAAATGTAACGGGGTAGTTGTAGTTTCCGGTTCTGTTTCAATATTATTGGTATAATTATGGGCTTCTTCCACGGTATAAGTTGCTGGGATCCCATTTGAGAGATAATACTTTAATTCGTCGAGATAAGTTTGGTCGATTGGCCTTTTTGAAAATTTACACAAGTCATGTAGATCAGACATCTCGCAGAAGAAAGGGGGGGGGAAGGGGGAAGGGGAGAGACTATTTGTATAGCAAGAAGTAACTTATTCCAACCAACTAAACCTCATCGAGAATCTCTCATTGGTTTGTTAAAAAATAATTGGTTGTAGGTTCCATAGTTAAGATTTTGCATGTTAGTAAACTGCATGGCAAAAAATTTTATGACAAACAATCGAGTTAAATTGATCTCAATTGGTGTCATATTCTGGTTCTATTCCAACTTTGGGTTTGTTTTAACTTTCTGTGGGGGGGGGGAGGGGAATAGTATTTTGTCCCCATTTGTATCGTTTATATTGATAGTTAATCAATACCTTCAAGCTCAATAAGAAAGTTGTCTACTGTTTGGAGGTTGGTTCAGTGTATAAGTTAGTAACTAAGTGGGGGGTTCTCGCCAAATGTTACCGAATTAGATATATTTCCTTATTATGCCCAGGTTCAAAAACCTGAGAGCCCTTCTAGATTTGTTAAAACTATCGACTTGAAGCAGAGAGATTACTGCTTGAGGGGAGGGATTTATGATAACATTACCTAGATTTCCAACTCCCCTCCAAGCAGAAGCGTCTTCACAAGTGAACCAAAAACAGCTCATTCTGCAACACACCTCATTCAAGGGATTAAAACCCAGTCTTGGAGAGTGAATAAGTACTCAAAATTGAGGAATTGGTAGGAAATTGAAGCTAATTAAGATATCAAGTTATCGAAAAGAAAATGGGAACTCGATGAAATTGGTTTTGTGTAAACTGGTTCAAGATTCTGCAAAAAAAAAAAAAAAAAAAAAAAAACCGCTGGCAAAAAAATGAAAATAGAAAAATTACAAATGAAATTGGCAACCAACTTCAAGTGACATATTAGAAATAGAACAAATGAACAACTACCAAGCTTCTATCGAGGGTGGAAGACAAGAATAAGACTGTTTGTTCTTTACCCCCCCAGCTAATAGAAACCCTGGATAAGAATTTTGCGCTCAGGGGTCACACCACCCTGGAGAAAAGGGGGTCATAATTATGTACCAATGTGTACAGAAAGCTAAGAAATCGGCATTATCAAGTAACATAAATCCATGGAAGAAAGAAACGAAGAAAGAGAAATTCTACAGAAAAAGAAAATAACAAAGTAAAACACCAATATAAACTATGAAGGACCCTCTAAGGGTTTCACAAAACTACGAAAATGACGTTATTTTACCCCACCTTTAATAAAAAGTACATTTCCTTATTGGGACGCATAGATATCAGATCCAAGAGGATATATTCAGGTTAATGCACATGACAAGAAAAATTGCGCATTCTAGGTCATAGAAAAGTAATGGTTTGTATGCGCCATCAAGTAATGTAAATGCATCCAAGATGGTCAGTAATTGAATGGAAATTCGACACAGTAAAAACGCTAGGAATAATAATCCCCCCCCCCTCCACCCCCCAAGGAAATAGATAAATGTACTACATACATCAAAGAACATTTCCTTGTCGTCCTAAGAGATCTAACAAAGAGATATAAGCGGTGCAGAGTTTCTCAACGTTTGCAAAAGAAAACCCGCGCGCCTACAAGAAAAGGTACCTTAAAATATGGGATAGCCGTTCCTGAGCAAGTAAGGAACAAACAAACAAACAAACAAACAAACAAAGATTAGGTAGTGCCTAGAACCAAAATTATAAATTGTCTTTTTTTTTTTTTTTTTTGTTAAA
>JAJMHC010000183.1:21929-44139 GCA_030582855.1 Hemisphaericaspora lyxosophila
AACAACAACAAACCCCCCCCCCCACCGCCGCCCCCAAAAAAAAAAAGTGCCCAATAGAAAAAAGCCAGAAATTGAAATTGCAAATCACACCCTTTGAAAACCCACCACAAGCAGATTGTTAATTGGAAAAACACCACAGTCAGTTTGTTCCCACGCACGCACAATACCCACACACTACCTGAGAATACAACACAATGGTTCTTCTTTCAGTGGATAGTAATCCTGATATAAAAACCAAATTAATTGCCCAAGATATTTTAGATAAATCAGGATCCCACCCTATTTTCTTGACTCGAGTCGAAGTCAATGGTGCTGAACAGTTCTCGGATGGGTTCTTGGAGAGAATATTATCGCCCTTGTTTGATAAAGGCGACTATACGTTAAGTCAGTTTGTTGAAAGTGTTCAAAATTCGCAAGATAGATTGCTTAGAACTGGAGTTTTCCTGGAAATTTCAGCTAGATTACAGCCTGATTTTTATTCAAATATCCCTGCTTACATCAAACAATATAATTGTGAAAAGTCATTGCGTACTAAGCTTATTCTCGATTTAGAGCCAATCAATTTGAATGTAATTGATGGATTTTTGAACTTTAATAGTGAAGATTATTTGAATCTCAAGTTGAATTATTTGGATAATAACTTTAACCACAATGGTGAATTGGTCAACATTGGGGTTGATTATAACCCATATAAACCAAATGACCACTTGATTGCAAATGCAAAGTTGTTGTCTACTTTAAAGAGTCCTACCCTTAAATTTTTGATTGATTTAACTCATTCTCAACAGAATAATCAAAATTGGCAACAAGCCAAAGAAACCGTAACCGGAGGGATCATTGGTTTGTTATACAACAAACTGTCTTTTACTGGGGTCTCATTATATAACAGAAAAGTTTATGACATTGAAGATTCGGCTTCTGACGATTTAAAATTCTTTGCCGGGGATTACTTGAAATCATCTTTAGTTAATCAAATCACAATAGATAAATTGAAATATTTGAATTCGGTAACTAAAGACTACCCAATCAGTGGCTACAATTTAACTTTGAATAATGAATTTTCATCTACCCAAGAATACAATGCTACTACTCATGGAGAATTCATCAAATCCTCAGCTTCATTTAATCTATACAAATCAATTTTCAAGAACTATATAACCACCCACCTTGCAGCTGAGGTAGGAGGTATCTTCCCATTGGACAACAATTTACCTGTACATAACAGTGACAAATTCTATTTAGGAGGGTATAATTCATTTGCTGGCTTTACAAGAAATTCGCTTAGCACTAATGGTGGTTTGCAATTCTATAAGTTGCAAGGTACTATATATTCCAAAATCCCCAAATTTATTTACCACTCTCCAATTCACGCTACGGAAGCTGAAGTTGATGCTAACCCATTAAGATTATATGCAACTGGTATCGTGGGAAATGTTAGTGACAACATCACTGACGATGATTCTGGAGCTCTTAGCGGAGGAGTTGGTTTACGTTATTTCAGCAATTCTGCCAAATTAGATATTGGATATTTCTTTAGTAAACGGGTGAATGCCGACAACAATATTGGAATCAAAGATGGTTTACAATTCTCCGTATCTATTGGAAGTTCCCTTCGTACTATTTAGAAGTAAAAATTAAAATACATCAATAAATGTAACGTTGTATTTATTAAAACAAAAACCGTCACTAGAGTTTTTCACGCGCATCGATTTTTTTTTTTTTTGAAGCTTCTCAACCACACCGCGTCCTCCAAAACATTTGTTTATATTTTCTTGTTTTTTTAAAGAAGTCAGTTCGCTAACTAGTAAACTAGTTGTGGTTACTAACAAGCTGACAGCTTTATAGAATTTATAGAAATGGGTGTTACTGGACTTCTACCAAGTCTTAAGGAAATTCAACAACCAGGAAGTCTTGAAAGGTATCGTGGTAAAACTTTGGCCATTGACACTTATGGATGGCTACATCGTGGTCTTATATCATGTGCTCAAGAGCTTTGCTTAGATCAACCAACGAGGAAATATATAAATTCCATTCTTAACAAAATCAAAATGTTACGTCATTTTGGGGTAGAGCCGTATTTCGTGTTTGATGGTGCTTCCCTTCCAACCAAAGAGCAAACTGCAACTGAACGTCGAATCAAACGAGAAGAAGCCAGAGCAAAAGCAGAACAATACACTGCTAATAATAAACCCAAGTTGGCATTTAAAGAATACATGAAAGCAGCTTACGTGACTTCCCAAATGGCTAAATCAATTATGATTGAGTTGGATAAAATGAACATAAAGTATGTTGTTGCTCCATACGAAGCAGATCCGCAGATGGTTTACTTGGAAAAAATTGGATTAGTGGACGGGATATTATCTGAAGACTCGGATTTGTTGATTTTCGGGTGTAATAGATTGATTACTAAACTTAAGGATGATGGAACGTGCGTGGAAATTTGCCGTGAAGATTTCGGGAAAGTACGTCAAGTTCCCTTTTTGTCAACTTATACACAAGAGCAGTTACGATTAGTTGCGATGTTATCTGGATGTGATTATACCAAAGGCATAGCCGGGATTGGTATAAAATCCGCCTTCTCGTTAGTAAGGAAATATAATTCGTTGGATAAAGTGTTGATTGCATTACGAGCCGATGGAAAGAGCATTCCAGCTGATTTTATTGAAGAACATCATAAAGCCAATTTGGCTTTCCAATTCCTGAAGGTGTTCAATCCAAAGTTACAACAATTGAAAACTTTAAATGAGTATCCAGACCACTTGGAGGCGGAGTTTGAAACTTTAGAGTCCTGTTGTGGAATGACTCTTGATAATGAAATTCAGAGAAAAATTTGTACTGGGGAAATCCATCCTCGGAGCCACGGGCTATTAGTATCAAGAGAACAATCATTAGCTGCATTAAAAAGTCCATCCGTGAATTTTGAAAACACAATAACAATATCTAGCAAGAAGTTCCCCACACATAGTTACATGGAAAAGAAAGCTCCGTCAATTATAGAATTGGTACAAAAACAGGGTGGTTCGAATGCAGCAAGATTCCAACACCCCAACACCCCCAAAAGGGAATTCAAGAGGCCAAAAGTTTCATTAGTAAAAACAAAGGAAGTCAAATTGTCTCCTACTTCTAGGAAAGTAAAACGATTGAAATCGATGCCAAATTTTGTTGGTGCAACGAGTAGATTCTTTTCAACAAAAGAAACATCTGCTACTGTTGTAACTGATGATGTTACCTCGTCTCAGGAGACATCGTTACCTACTCCGAGATCCGACACAACAGCAGATGCTTTCGACTCAAGCTTCTTGGAAGATTCAGAAATACCGGAAGGTTCATCTCCTGTGAGAAATATAAACAATGGCAAGGAGCCATTGTTTGACACCGAAAATATCCTTGCTGAAGTAAGTCATAGTGAAATTCACGAGGATGAATATTATGCAAGCGAGTCGGAAACAATCGAGGATTCACTACCACGACAAGAAGCTGAAAATATTCAGAATGAGAATCAAGCCCGCAATGGTGATTTTGATCTCGATGAAGATGATGAGATTGAGGAATCTCCAGTGAAGCGAAAACGTGAAGCCAGGAATGAGCAGATGAAAATGGCTTTGCGTGACTCTTTCAGATGCGGTTCCAAGACGTCAACAAAAGAGATCAAAGAGATGTTTTCCACGAGACATAATAAAGTCATCTTAGCTCCCATCAATAGTAGCGAACAAACAAAGAACCAAAACAAGTGTAGCCAAGAAATGCCAGAGTTCTATATTACTGAAAACGTATCAGGAATTAGAGTATCACCAACTGAAACAACAAAAGTTACTCGGACCATAGATTTAAAACAATTTGCATTTAGAGGACGCTAATCAGCTGTCGTAAAAGTTCTATTAAAAGAACTCCACCCCTCCTCTCTCATCAATTCTATTTATCAATACAATTCATATCTATTAAGAAATTTTAGCATCCTCTCAAGATACAAGCTCCAATGGCTAATTTAGATAGATCCTGTTGAAAGTCTTCACTGTCTGTTGCAACATGTGCATCATTTAACTTGTATAATTTCTTAAATTTTGGAATGTCTACCAAATCATTGAAAATCACCTCATCATCTAAGACAGATAACTCGGCCCCGTCTCCTAATAAGGAAAATAACTCCTCGGTGATATTCAGTATGGTCTCTTGGGAAGCTTTCGAGGTAGGCAATACTTTAATTACTATCACATTTGAGCAATCTTCACTAATACCAAACTTTTTCAAAGCATCAACAATATTATTTATTGGCGACAAATTGAAGATTATTTCCGTGTTCAATGTTTTTGCTGCCATGGTTTTATTGGAATAATTTAATATAGACCTATGTATACTATGGTATAAATGCTCTCTGGATATGATATGTTTAGTATTAAGAAAACAATAGTCATAGTGTTTGTTGCCAGCAACTAGCTGGGTCTTTATTTCTTTAATTGTCTCAACAGACAACCCTTTGAAAAAGGTCACAAAGACTGAATGTTCTGGGAACTGTGGCAAGGTAAATGTTTGGTTCAGCATCTATAGATTCTGATGTAGTTACAACCTTATCTCCAACCAAGAGATCTCCCGTGCCCCTCCCCCCCTCCTCCATGTAAATTTTTTTTTTGTTTTTTTTTTGGGGTGGGAGGTGTTCGTGAGAACTATGTTGATGTTCTCTCCCAGCACCCACCAGCATTCTCTTTAGTGATAAGGCTAACAAGCAAACGCACTGCAATGGAAGAGGACAATCCTCCAACACCAGCCGATATATTAGAGGTCACAAGGACTTTATTTGACGACCTTACTTTCTCAGGGGCGGAAGAGGAGCAAGAAGAGAATTTCCACATTTATCCGGAACTAGTTCTTCAACAGACGGAGCACGGTAACAAATATTATTCATCATTCCAAAGCCATAGTAAGCAATTTATATCCACTGATAAGGAACTATCGAGTAGGGTTCTACGATGGAAGGACTCCACCATCGAGGAAACACAGAAACTTATTTTAGACCATTGGCTAAACCAAACTGGAACTAAGAAAGGTGATCAAAAAGAGTCAACAAAGGGTACTGTGCGTGCTAATGCGTTATTCAGCTGGTCTTCGAGTGATGCATATATTGAAGCCAGAAAGAAAGAACTTCGGCGTCAAAAGGGAGCGTCAAATACCAAGAGGCGAGGCAGCAAATCAAATGGACATGTTCTTGGAGAAGAAGAACTACAAAAAATGAAATTGCAAGAAAGGCTAAACATCACTTTCCTGAAGGGGTCAAACAATAATAGATTGAATCATATAGTAGAGGCTGAATCAAATAAATTCATTCATGCACGTATCCAACAAGTAAAGAAGCACCATAGTGACCAAATGTCCAAACAAATACACGAGAGAAAAAGGAGAGATCACGAGGAGTATCTTAAGAAGTTGAAGTTTAAAGAGGAAGAGTACGAAAGATCGTTGGCCACGGAAGCAATTCAGCATAAGCAGGGGTTCTTCGGATCTTTGTTTGGATTTAATTCCTCGCCTTTGGCGATAAATTCTCAAATGAATACCTTGAAAGTGGCAGAACTAGATAGTTCTGCAAGACTATCGACGGAAAGCGTACAGACGGTTGAGTCTAGCCCGGGTACTATTTCAAGTTCGAGCAAAAACAAGAAAGGCTTTTCGTTGTTTGGGGTGTTCTCCTCCTCTCCCAAGAGAGAGCGAAGTAGATCGACATTATTCGACACAGATCATCAAATTGACATGTCCCCGATTGATATAGTTGTAAGTAATGATAGCTCGGCGATTATCGACAACCAAACAGACGGAATCAAGAGCACTATAATTACAGGAAACGAATTAGATCAACAGTTCTCCCTTAACCAACCAGAACCGAAAATAAAGGATAAACAGGATCATCTCTCAGACGATGAAGATGAGTTCTCAGACTTTATCTCAACCCAAGCTAGAGTGGAAGATTTGGAAATCTTCCAGACCCCCAAAACATCGCACAATTTCCTCTCATTAGGAGATGCTAAGGAAACAGTGGTTGGTCCAGCAGTTATTCCTCCACTGGACCAACAGAAACCGAAAGCTAATGGTAATAATTTATTGGATATATAGAACTCTCTCTTTACTAATATAATTATTATTACTAGATTCTTCTAAACTCACGTGAACCGCCGCTACCACACTGGTTTTTTTTTTGGTTTTTTTTTTTTGTGTGCTTTTTTTTTTTTTTGCTTTTCGGTTTGGCGGCGTTTTTCCAATACTACTCGCATTATTCAATATCCCAAAGAGAGACAAACCTGTTTCTTTCAACTGCAACAAGAAGGGCAACAAGATAAGAAACCAGGTCTAATGTGGTCCAGTATTGCAAAGGATACCATTAAAAATGGTACCATGATTAAGCTAGGAAAGGGTTTGACAAACTCCGTCAGAAATTTGACTACTCCATCTGCAATGACTACCACCTTATCCACCAATCTCGAGATGACTACCTTGAACAATGGATTAAGAATAGTGACAGATTCAACTCCGGGGCATTTCAGTGCATTGGGAGCATATATTGATGCTGGTTCTCGTTATGAAGACCCAACTAGGCCAGGATTGTCTCATATAATGGACAGATTGGCCTTTAAGTCAACAAAAGATTTTTCGGGGAAGGCCATGTTGGATAGATTGTCACAATTGGGTGGTAACTACATGTGCTCAGCTCAAAGAGAATCCATACTTTATCAAGCATCCGTTTTCAATAAAGATGTTGGCCAAATGCTTGAATGTATAGCACAAACTGTCAGATCCCCCAACATCACCGATGACGAAGTAATGTGGACGTTGCAGACTGCTGAATATGAAGCACAAGAACTTTCGCATAAAGCAGAAAGCAATTTACCAGAAAAGTTGCACCAAGTTGCCTATAAGAATAATACGTTGGGATTACCCCTTTTTTGTCCTCTTGAAAGAGTGGGTGAAATCTTTAGAGAAGAAGTGGTTGATTATCACCATAGGTTCTATCAACCACAGAATGTAGTTATTGCCATGGTTGGTGTTCCTCATGAATATGCATTGAAATTGGCTGTTGAAAACTTTGGCGATTGGAGAGCTACATCAAATGAGAAAACTCAATTGGGGAGCGTTACATATACTGGAGGTGAGATTTGCTTACCACACCAACCACCTTTATATGCCAACCAACCAGAATTGTACCACATGCAAATTGGATTTGAAACAGCTGGGCTTTTGGACGATGAGTTGTATGCATTAGCAACGTTACAAAAATTGTTAGGTGGAGGATCGTCATTCTCTGCTGGTGGTCCAGGTAAAGGAATGTTTTCTAGATTGTATACCAAAGTCTTGAACAAGTATGCATTTGTTGATTCGTGTACTAGTTTCAACCACGCCTATATTGGTAGTGGTTTATTGGGTGTGTCGCTTTCGTTGGTCCCTGAAGCAGCACATGTTTCATCTCAAATCATTGTACAAGAGTTGTCCAAATTATTGGAGGTTGATACATCAAAAGGTGGCCTTGATGAAAATGAAGTGAAGAGAGCAAAGAATCAATTGACCAGTTCTTTGTTGATGAATGTTGAAAGTAAATTGGCCAAATTGGAAGATTTGGGAAGACAAATCCAATGTCAAGGCAAGATCACTTCTATCGATGAAATGGTTGAAAAAATACATGCCTTATCTACTGCCGATTTAAGAAATGTAGCAGAAAAGATTTTCACTGGTAATGCAGTTACCAAAGGGGTAAGCTCAGGAGTTCCTTCTGTGGCTATGCAAGGTGAAAGAGAAACATTTGGTGACGTTGAATATGTTCTTCGTCATTATGGTCTTGGAAAGTTCCTGGGTTCGCCTGTTACTGAACCTAGGGATTTTTCACCTAAGAAATCAAAGGGCTGGTTTAGTTAGTGTAGAGAAATAGATATAAAGTAAGTAGGTATTTATTTTAATTGTACAAAGTTTGATATTACTGTAGATAAATGTCATTAAACATGAACTCCAAGTCTTGTCCTTAATTCTAAAACCTCCTTCTCCATCACCAACATGTCTGACTTCATTTCACTCCTTTCTCTTTCAAGAATCTTCACTTGAAGATCCTTTTCAACATTCTCATTGTGAAGAATATCAATATTGCTCTTGTAATGATTCATTTTGTTCTGATAATCAAAATTTTCATCGTTATACCTCTTTGTTAACTGAGACTCGTTCTCAACACGAATTTCGAGTTGTTTAACCATTCGTTCGAGAGCTTTAACACTCTTTTCGGCATCTTGCTTATCGTTTAAAGCCTTGTCTAATGTACCAGATAGATCCTTAACTTTAGACTCCCAATAGTTCAATTGCTCGTTGCTGTATAACTTCTCTTCCAAGTTATGAACCTTTGTTTTCAATCCTTCGTTGGCTTTCTTTAATGAGAAATTTTCCTCGTTGGTAACAAGTAGTTCTTTTCTGAGCTTTTGCTGGTCTTCATATTCAGAAGTAGACGACATTTTGGATTGATTCAATTCTGACTTCATAAAGTCGGAATCGGATCTTTGGTTTTCCAAATGAGTTCTCATAATATCCAAATTAGACTTAGTTTGGGATAACTCTGAATTCCTGTTATCCAAATCTGCTGAGAGAGAGAAGACATTTGCTTGCAACTTTTCCTTTTCAGCCAATAAAGAGTCCCTTTGAAGTGAAACTTCTTCCACCAATTCCTTCAACCCCGATACTTGCTTTGAAAAGCTGTTGATCTTTCTCTCGTTGACAAATTTTTCATCTTCCAATTGTCTTGTCTTGTTAGATAATTCATTGATTTGGGTTTCGAATTCTTCATTCTGAATCAATTGAGTATCAAGTTCTTCCTGGAGATGATTTTTGGTTCTCAAAGTATCTTCATAGTCCAATTGAAGTTTCTTGTTTTCTTTGATCAAGGATGTCTCAGTCTCGGTCTTGAAGTTCAAATCCTGGTGAAGAGTTCTGATTTCTTCTCTCAACTTTTCAGTGGCTTCTTTGTTTTCATAATTTTTGATATGATAATTGATCTTTTCTTTGAGTTCTTTGATTTCAGATTCAGCCTTGCTTAATTCAAAGTTCTTTTGTACGAGAGTTTCTTCCAACCCACTGGTTTTGTTTTGGAAATCTTTAATCATGATTTGTGAAGCTCTTGCTTCTTCTTTTGCGAGGATTAATTGATTTTTGATTTCAGACATTTCCTTCTTGGCAGTTTCTTCGTGTCTCTTCGAGATTGCAACAGCAGATTCGGCCAATTCTAATTTCTTGAAATATTCATCTGAACGCTTCTTATATAAATCAATAGCGGAAGTCAAATCGAGGTTTCTCGAAGTTACATTGTCTAATTTCACTTTCATTTGAGCGATATCATCCTCGTAATCAGCCACACTAGTACGGAAGTTTTCTCTTTTAGCTTCATACAATTCATCTTCGGAGTCTCGAAGAAGGGATTTAAGACGCAAAATTTCCGATTTAGCCACCCCTAATTCATCACGAGTTGATTTCAATGTTTTGGTAACGTCTTGATAAATTTGAACAAAGTCTGGGCTTGCTCCTCCTCTTAAGGCATGCATTCCAACCATACTTTCGCTTTTTATAAACGAGTTGCGCCTTGATTGACTGTCGCTCATTAATAATGAACTTGCCCTGGATTGGGTGTCATCGGCATTTCCATCAGAAGAAATTAAATCTTCTATTGTTTGCTCCAAGTGGGAAATCCTTGATTGGGAGTCTCTAAATTTCTTTTCATAATCAGTCAAGGTATTAAGTCCCCTAGTAGCTTGCAATTTGTTCAATTTCTTTTGTAATTCGATAGCATAACTTTCTGCTCTTTGATAACTTCCCTGTTCCTGTTGTAATCTCAACTTCAATTCTTCAATTTCACCAAACAACACTTCAGAAGCCACCGGTCCACGTTCACCCATGTTCAAGGATCTTCGTTTGGGAGAAGGTTCAAAATTTGCAAATGACCCGGTAGAAAGCTTCTGTTTGAGAATATGCAATTCTTCTGAAACTTTCTTGTGTTCAAACTTTTCTTTCCGCAATGCTGCACTTTGTTCATTTAATTTCAATTTCATGTGAGCGAAATCTTCTTTGAATTGGAGATCGAAAGTGGGCGGATGATTTTCCTTTTCATTCTCAAGGCTATCTCTTTGCTGTTTGAGTTGGGTATTTTCCGCATTAAGCTTGGTTATACGAGCTCCATAGTCATCTTTAGTTCTCTTTACGTTTTCGAATTCGAGTTTCAACTTTTGATAATTAGATTGGAGTAATTCATTCTCGGATTTGGAATTTGATAATCTTGCTCTTAATGCATCTCTTTCCTCGAGGAACTGAACTTCATTTAACCTCAATGCTTCCAATTCCTTCTTTACTGCGAGAGAATTCAGAATCTTGGACTTTACGAAATCAAGTTCTTGTCGTAACTTGTTTGATTCATTCTTATGGTTTTCAATTTCTAATGATTTCTTGTCTGCTTTGGCTTTAAGGAGGGAAATCTTGTGCTTTGCTTCTTCAATCTTATTTTCATACTTTTCTCGATTCAGTTCATCTTTCCTCAACTGGGATCGTAATGTTGAGGATAAGTTTTCTTGTTCGCGTGATTTGGATTCAATGGTGGAAATGGAAGTTTTCAATTTACTAATCTCTTCTTTTAAGGCCTCTTTTTCGGGAATTAATTTAGCCTTGTCCTCTAACTCACGTTGTAATTTCTTTGTCAAAATTTCAAGCGTTTGAATCTCGGCTTTAGATTGTGAAGATTTTGCATCCATTTCCTTTTGAAGTTTGGACAACTTAGTTTCATGTTCATGCTTAACTTTGCGAACATTTTCTAACTCAGATTTAACTTTGGCTAAACCCTTTTGCGCATCTGAATGTTGTATAGATAATGCTTCAAATTCCTTGACCTTATTTTCATGCTGATGATTAAATTCGGCTAATTTCGTATGGAGAATTTCCTTTTCATCAAGCATCTCCTTGTTGACCTTGACAAGTTGTTCAATCTTTGATGCTAATTCTGCAATCTTGGTATGAGCTTCTGTTTCTTTTTGGTTCAATCTTTCAATATCACAATCCTTAGCTTTTAGTGACTGGGTTGTGGAAATGATCTCGCCTTGTAATTTGCCCACTTTTTCCTTTAAGCTTTCATTATCAGTATTCAAAGTTTGGTTTATTTTTTCCGAATCCTTAAGTTTATCAGAAACTGCAGTCAAACTCTCTTTGATTTCTTTGACATCCAATACTCGAATGGAATCTTCTAGTAAAGGTTTAATATGAAAAAATAAATCCATCCACCGATTGTTGGATTTGGAATATTGCAAATTTTGGAATGTTCTTGAAATAACTTGAGCTGATTGGATTTGTTTGATCTTCTGATTCATCTTGACACGAGACAAGTTACCTCTAATAACTCGTTGTACGTCCGTGAAGATGCGTTTTAAAGTCAAATCTCTCATTTCTTCCAATTTTCCCAAAATACCATTCTTAAAGAATATCTTCGTCAACCCCACTTTATAAGTTTGACGATCCAAATGAGATTGACTCAAGATTAATTGACTGTTTGTCTTCTCATTCTTGGTTAGTGTTCCGCCGTTAACGAAAACTGAATATCTTTGAACAAATTCATCAAATGTCATCCTGTTGGGATATCCTGCTCTGGTGATTCTGATCCCCTCCAACACCCCATTACATCTCAATTGACCCAATACTAAATGTTTATCAAATTTGTTGGCCTTTTTATTCAAATTTGGTAAGATACATCTCACGAAATGAGGTTCTGTACATTCTAATTGAGACATGAGATCTTTCAATTGATCTTTGTGTTTTTGAGATGAGGTTTTTACTTTGGCAGTTGGCTGTCTTTTGAGGGTAGTATCTAAATGAGGGTCATTGATGAATAATTCAACCATGAGAGGATTTTGTGATTCGGGTAATAGTTTTAATATATTTTCATTAATTGGATCGGTGTTTTTCTGAAGCCAATTATCTACATTATATTCAACATTACCAGCATAATGATTAACAATAAATCCATTCTTGAATTTATTTTCAGAAAACTTCTCATGCCGGTTCTTAAAATTCTGAGACAACTTTTCCATAAATGATTGATCTGTTGATGTTGGCATGATACATTCTTCGTCTAAAAGTTTGAAAATACCCATTGGAGTTCGGGTTTCTATCAAGTCGATAGTTGGTTGTAAATCTTGTCCAAAATCTATAAATTCCCATTGAATATCTTCTCTCAAGTATTCACTTTGTTCCAAGATAAATGAATGATGATTAAAAAACTGTTGTAATTTCTCATTGGTATAATTGATACATAATTGTTCAAAGGAATTTATTTCAAAGATTTCAAATCCAGCAATATCCAAAACCCCGATGAAATTATCACTGGAGCTATTATTTTGATTTTCAATTTGTAAATTATCATTGATTCTTGTGATGATAAATTGAAACATTTTTTCATAAAGATATTTTGCAAAGGCATCAATGGCAAATTTAACTTCAGGAGGTCTCTTGGACTTTGTAACAAACTCTCTTCCTGCTTTGACTTTAGGTCTTAATAAGTTTTCCACAAAATCCAGCTTAGGGACCGCTAATAATTCGACAATTTTATCAATAGGCGAGTCCTCAGTAAAATTAGCTTGATCTGATTTCCAAGAGGTAAAATCCACATTTCCTAAATGTAAAATGATAGCCAATATTTGATAAATAAATTGAGTTTCTTGAGTGGAAAACCCCATTATTTTGAATCCTTCAACTAAAAGATTGAACTGTTTAAAATCATCAACATTGGGTATATCGACTTGTCCGGTAAGGTATTTATAGGTGGAGATATCTTTATTCAACCCCAAAGCAGCTAGGTTATCATAGCCTTTCAAGAATTGGTAGAACACATGATAATTTCTTTCCTGTGAAGCTTGACTAACCACCCGAGATTTTTCCAAAAGATAATAATCAATATTTGCCCCTGTTATTTCTCCATGAAGGGAAAAGAATATTTGAATGAATTTACCAAATCTTGAAGAATTATTATTTTTTATCGTCTTTGCATTACCAAAACTTTCCAAAATGGGATTTGCTTGTAGAATCCTAGTATCTATATGTCTTGAATGATCAACAACATGAGTCTCGTGAGAGGTGACTGAAGATAAATATTGAATGATCTTTTTGGTATTTTCGGTTTTCCCCGCCCCACTTTCTCCTGTGACCAATATAGACTGATCCTTCTTATTAGATAATACATTTTTATAAGCTGCTTCGGCAATGGCAAAAATATGAGGGGGAGGCTTTTCAAGATCATGTTCATGATATTTCTTCAACATGGGAGCATCATAAATCAGTAATGTCTTATAGGGATTGATAGCGACAAGGAATAGACCAGAATAGGTGTAAATCAAATCATCAAGGTAACGAAGATACATGTTATACACCACCGAAGGTTCGTTCAAATGAGTCAACTCAGCCATATCCTGGCATTTATTAAACTTGGTAGGATTGCAATTCTCAAGCGAAGCTTGATCCACCATTCTATCTCCTGACGGAACCCCATTTTTCACCGTGGTAACTTTGCATTTCCCGTCTGGCAAGTAATCCGACACGTATCCTTTAGTAAATAAATCTTCTTTATCTGGAACCCAAACCCAATTCTTGGTTGTAAAACCATCTTCCTCCGGTGTCGTCATTTCTGTTGGTAGATCTTTTTTAGATGAAACCTTATAGTATATTGTTGATTGTTTAAAGACGGAGACGGGAAGGTGAGATCCAAGGAAGGTGATGCTCTGCTGCTGCTGCTTGTTTTTTTTTGTTATTTCAATTGGAAAGTCTCTGCTAGATCGCCTTTGCGGTGATTGCCATATCAAAAAAAATCCTGTTTGTTGACAATTGGAGATTTTCTGGGATTTTATTTTATTTTTTTTTTGTTCGTAAACAAACAACTGTTTATATGCAGGTATTTTTTGTTGATCACCATTACCACGGAGTATGGTATAAGGAAGCCTGTGTTTTGTGGGGGGGTGTGAGAGTGGGAGAGTGGGGGGAGAGTGGGAGAGAAAGAGAGAGAGGCCGAGATGATTTTGGGTATGTGTACTTTGGTTGTGCTTGTATTACTACAACTCTTTTCTATATGTATTTGCCTGTTTACTTTACACCCCTCCCCCTTAACTCAGTATAAATGCGAAACATCGTCTACCTATCAACGGACTATATTTCCTAGTTGGGAGAAATTGGCGACAGCCGAGAATGTAAACAATGGGAGAAAATGCAGTTTGTGTTTTTTTTAATGAACCCTAATAACTCAATGTCAAAAGTATTTCAGAGGGCATCGCGTAGTTTCTCAAAACACACTTCTAGAATGAAAATTACACTAAAATAGAATGTCATAAAATTGATCATGGTGTGACCAATGATCAACAGTTTTCTGTTCATGAGAGTTCATGTATTGTAAAGTAGTCTAGAACTTGCCAAACCCAAGTTGCTCCCGTGTGCAGCATGACCTACTTCACTTGACGTATACACTTTGAAAGTAGTACAGGTAGTGTTATGGACTGTATACCTCAGTATACTTGATGATAACAAAAGCACACCTTCCCTTTACTTCCCGTAACTATTTTCTCAAGAATTGCTGCAAAAAATCGTATGAAAGTTTTCAGAGACCCACAAAAAAAGAAAAGAAAAAAAATACAATGTTTCGCCAACTCCATACCTGGAACTTATTCTCTACCACCACCTCTGTTACTCTTCTTCAATTGAGCACACAATTATTATCATTAGGGAATGAAACCATAGCCATGAAACCACTTACTCACCCTTGAAATAAACAATACCCTCAAGTGTTAAATTAAAAAAAAAAAAATTCCATTATATTTCTAATATATATATAAACAATTTCCAAAATCATATGTATATAAAAAGAGAGAACTGAAACAAACTTTTTTTTTTAAGGAGAAATGGCAAAAAAAAAAAAGCCTATGCAAAAAAATGTATCTAAGGGGTCATATAAAATTAATGTACTATCTCTATGATCGTTGTATTGGAGAACAATAAGTCTTCATGGGAGAGAAATCTCGCTTTTTAATTATTTTCATTTTTGTTGCCTTACCAGGAAACGAATATGTAGGAGTGGTGTTTGCTGACCCATCATTGGTTGAAAATACCGAATATTGGGATGTGGCCGATGGTGGGGTGTCTGGAGCCAAAGTAGCGTTCAGAACCATGTATGGTGACACTGGATCAAACTCATCATTGGAAGATAATTGTAATAATACCTCTGCAATGTGAATCATATCATTATTGAGGGAATCGATGTTTTCATGAAGGGTTTGCTGAAGTTGTTGTACCAAGAAAGTATGACGAGAGTGAAAGTTGTTGATGACTTGTATCACCCCAACTACTTCATATTTCTTTACTAATACCTCAGTGACTTTATTCAATTGAAGAATTAACATAATAGCAATCTTGTTAATGGTTAAGATAGATTCCTTATCTAAACCACTTAAAAAGGCACCAATAATTTTAGGATGTATATTTTCTTGATCTTCATCTTCATCATCTTCGAAATATTCATCATCATCATCATCATCACTTGAATCATCTATTGTTGAATTGTCATCGTTATAATACAGGAAATTGTTATTGGTAGAATAAAAGTTCTGTTGCAGTCTTTTTGGATTCAATTCTTTATTAATCAATTGTTTTAAAGTGATGGCAGCTTGTGGTATTTGTAACATTGAACAAGCAAGCAAATTAGCAGTGATGGCCACTAATGAAGTGGGAACCGAAATGAAGTACCGATCATAAAGAGATAACTCGCAAAGAAATCTCCCTACCGCAGTTACTGCTGATAAAGTTCCTGTTTTATGAATATTATATTTGCAAGGAGTAATGTCACTAGAGACAACATTGGAGTGTTTGATTGCCAATTGAAGACAGTCTTCCAAGTTGGGATGTGAAAGGGACCACTCCAAGGTACTTAATATATGCATTTCCATTTGGACAAACATTTCTTCATCATAAGCATTACGACACATGGTAGTTAATTCCTTCAAGGTAGGAACCCTCAGTTTCTTATCTTCATACTTACCAGCAATCCAAAAGGCAGTACACCCGACCAATTGATAATGGCGTTTGAATACTATTCTTTTGGCACAATACCTATCGATTATATTGAGGCAAAGGAACAAGGTTTGTGGTTGTAATTTAAACGATGAATGCAATTCTATTATAAAGTCCAATAAAAACGGACGCATGAACCATTGAATTTCAGGTTGAAGATCTATCATGGCAGGATTCACACTTGTTAAAGGTTCCAACCTAGCCAATGTTTCTGTGTTTTCTGTTGCATATTCCTCGAGCAATTTCTTATTGGCTTGAGATTCAAGAAGTTCAAGAAGAACATGGTACGTCCTTGCTTTTGGATGAGGAGGACCATACTTGGTTGGCTTGGGTTGAATTTGTTGATGTTGGTTGTGGTGTGTATGCTGTGGTTGTTGGAATTGGTGGTTCATGCTGAAAGGAGGGAATTGTGGGAAGTATATGGTTGGCAAGGGCAAGGATGAAAAGGGTAGTAAGTGTAAACGAATGACTGTGGTGGTGGTGGTGCTAGGGTGAGGAATGAATGATACCCAAAGAAAATGCTGATTGACAGACAGATAGATAGATATATAGATAGAGAGAGGGATATATAGAAAAGAAACCACCAACCTAAAACTTTGGAAACAGAATTATATATAAAAGATATCAAACTCGTACCTTTTAATTCAATTGAACAAAATCTAAACAATGGAATTTTTTTATTTCTAAAGGAGGTTCCAAAAAAAAAAAAACTTGAAAATTAACGCGTAAAAGTATTTTTTTTTTATTTTACGTGAATGGTTTTTTTAGGAGAAACGCTCTGCCAAGTCAGGGACAGACTTTCCGTGCGACCAAGGGCGAGAAAGGGTGACACCTGGGGAGAGGATACGCCGCCACAAGCGAGAATGCTACTGCGACAACCGAAAAAAAGATTTCTTCTTCCACCGAGAATTTTTAAAAGGGCAGAAAAAAAAAAATTATCAATGAAAATTTCGCGATCGCGTTTTATTTTCTTTATTTCAGACATACACACGCAACACACCCAGTTTGGGCAATTTTTAGTTTAAATATGGTACAAAGACACCCACTCACCCTTTAAAAAGAAGAGACGATAAGATGCTTTTTTTTTTCGAGAATGGTTTCTATGACAAAATATTCGCAAGGGAGGAGGTGGTGGTGGAGGTGGTGGTGGTGGAGGTGGTGGTGGTGGAGCTTTCTTTTTTTTTTTTTGACATATACTTATTGCATGGTTTCAGTCACCTAGCATTGTTCCACTACTCCTCCCGTCAAGTTCATTTCCTGTGATCTAAAAAATATCACATTTCATATGCATTTCAAAAGTGTCCTCTTGTTTCAGTTCTCCACAATTAAAAGCACTCTATCTAGTTGTTAAGCCCTCGGTGAAACCCTTTGTAAAGCCCTCGAATTTCAAGTTGAGACCAATTCATTCAATGGCGGCTTATCTCTTCCCTCCCCCCCCGCCCCCATTGAGCCCCTTAACTACGAAAACATATCCTGCAAGACCATCACTATAGTAGTTCTCTTTGTCTATTAAATTGCTCAAGATAGTAACATAAACCTTTATGATAATGCTCACTTGCGTTTTTTTATCTTGGTTTCAAATGATAATGGACAAGTAAATCCTTCCAACATCTACGGGATTATTACCCTCACGCGTAGAATAAGAGATAACCCCTACTAAATATTCCTCCCCTGGTAAAAGATTTTATTTACTATTAATAATCTATAGACACACCCACTAGTAAGCACCTCTACCTCTTCCTCCTTGTTGAGCTGCCCCTTCTTGATCATCATTTCTTATAGTTTCATCAACTGATAATAACAAGGTAGCAGCTTCAGTTGCAGATGCAATGGCGTTAACCTTAACCAAAGCAGGTTCCCAAATAAAACTATTCATGTTATTACCTACTGATTCCTTTTGGAAATCAACACCATACCAAATTTCACCCTTAGCATGGGCACTACGTAACTTGTTTAACAATTCAATGGCATCAAAACCAGCGTTTTCACACAATTGTCTAGGAATAACTTCAAGAGCTTTGGCAAAGGCACCAATGATTAATTGTTGCTTTCCTGCAATGGTCTTGGAATAATCACGTAAATACTTGGACAATTCCATTTCAATGGCACCCCCACCAGCAACAACAGTATGATGACTAACGGCACGCTTGACAATCATAATAGCATCATGTAACGATCTTTCAACTTCGGCAATTACTTGCTCAGCACCACCACGTAAAACTAATGTACAGGTCTTGGCTTCAGGACAACCCTTGAAAATATTATATCTATCACCACCAATTTGAACTTCTTCAAATAATTCACAAGTACCCAAGTCTTTTGGCTTGATATCAGAACAAGTGGATTGAACTTGTCCTCCAACTGCTTTAATGACACGATCCATATCTTCACCACTGACTCTACCAGCACAGAAAATATTTCTATCAGCAAAATATTGAGTGGCTAAATCACCAATTGGCAATTTGGATAAAACAATATTAGCACCAGATGCGGCGATTGCTTCTAATTTATTAAATATAATTTGCCATTCTGCATCAACTATAGCTTGGTAATCTTTAACTTGTTCAACTCTAACTTCAGCATTATCCTTTTCAGCCTTTAATTCCAATTCAACATTAAGATTGACAATGTTTGGATTACTCAACTTTTTGGGTTGTTGTTCAAAACCAGCATAAGAAAATGTCTTTTTGAAAGCAACCCCATCAACAAACATTGAATCTTCCATACTTCCACCAGCAACTTTCTTAATACCAATTAATTTTTCATCCAAATCTTCATCCAAACTTAAAACAGCATCAACAACCATCTTGGTGAAAAATTTTGAATTTTGACTAATTAATTTGGAACTCATAGCAGTAGTAGCACACCTTTCTAACATGTCTCTAAATTCACCAGCAATACCATCTTGCTTGACATCAACGGCTAGTTCTTCAATCTTGGCCATACACAACTCACTAGCCTTTCTGAAACCCTTTGTGATCAAATGAGATGAAATACCTTCTTCTATGAAAGTTCTTGCTTCTTTTAATAATTCTCCAGCCAACACAGTAACACTGGTAGTACCATCACCAACTTCGGCATCCTGAGATCTAGAAATGTCAACAAGCATCTGAGCAGCTGGATGAACAATATCTAACAATTTCAAAATAGTGGCACCATCATTGGATATGGTTGTCTTTCCTTGAGAATTAACAATGAGAATATCTGATCCAAATGGGCCCAATGTTGGTTTAATGGTTTCTTGGATGGCGACACAGGCAGAAATATTATGAAGGATTTGAGAAGTACCTTGACTAGTGTCAGTACCTTCTTTTAGCACCACAATTGTTGGGGTTTGGGTTGAGAAAGCCATGATTGTTGTTGTTGTTGTTGTCGTCGTTGTCGTTGTCGTTGTCGTGTCTTTCTATGTGCTTTACGCTATACTTTTTTTTTTTACATCTTCACTAATATTTTGGAAGATTGGTGAAGGAATGAATGAATGAATGAAAAAAAAAAAAAAATTCTTGAACAAAGACACGACCGGTTCAACTGAGACCCTAAAAAAGAATTTTTCATCTATTATCGATAATACTCTCGATATTGTCGATAGAGATACTTGGTCAAACAGAACAGCCATGAGTACAAAAGGGGTTAAGTCCATATTTGACATAGTTAAGGGAGATGTCAATCTTTCCTCCCGTCGTGTGATGAAGAAAATCAGATTGGGTCATGCTAGACCAGCGCTCTTTTATCAATTTGATACCCTTGTGGAATTAAGTGATGGAAGTGTTATAAAACGTCGTTCACAAGCACCCAAAGATGAAATAAGAATGATTGCTGATCAAAGAAACTCAGTATTGTGGAATCCAAATAGATCTAACTTGGCCTCAGGTTCTGGTTTGGCTGCTGGTAAGATCAGTCAGTTCAAACAAAGATTCGCTGGTTTCTCTGCCGATGATTCGCCAGAATCAAAGACAAAGAGTGAGGCAGAATTGTTGGATATCATGGGCGAAGGTGCCAAGGAAATCACTGGTGGTAAATTACATAATAAGAAGGAGGCCAGACAAAGATTGAAGAAGTAAGTAAGTAAGGAAGGAAGGAAGGAAGGAAGGAAGGGCTTTTAAATAAATAATAAAATGCTTTATCTTGTAAATATATACACATCTAATATACAATATTTTTTTTTTATCTACAGTTTTGAAGAACCTTGTCTTTAAACATCCCGCTAATGAAACCATCTTTATCATGGCGTCTTAATGCGTTTATGCTGCTGGTATAATCCCAACCAATGTGCTTAAACTCATCAATTACCCACTTTAAAGTAACAGTGTCCTTCTCTGCAAGTGCTTTGCCAGCTATGAGATCTACACACTTTCCCATTCCTTTCGGGGAAAGGTATAAAATACTCTGGAAGGTTTTTGGAAGGTCAAATCGTTCAACATGCCAGGAATCGGTATAAAAGCTGTCGCTTCGGTAAAACTTTGGACTTTGAGAATGTCTGGATATCCGATGATACATTCTTGCTGCTGTCCTGCTATTTGACCGAGACAAAACCGATTCGATCAACACAATTGAAAGAAGCTCGTTGGTATGGTAGTCAGCCAATTTCCTAAATTTGGCTGGTATATCTTGCAAAAACGACTGACATACAGATGTTTTCGCATCACAGTTTAGCAAAATAAATTTGACAATGGATATATAGGCAATGCTTGAGATTTTAATGTCCATCTTTTCCACCATAGTTATAGCATCAGTAAGATTGTTTTGGGCTAATAATTTTTCTACAATAAGCTTCAACTCTTCGGGGAACACCCCGCCTCCATGCTTAAAAATCGTTTCAATTGTCTTTTCGGCATTTGCACTTCTCCCCATCGCTAGAAACGCAGAAAGTAACAGGGTCATGGTTGTGCGTCTCAAGGGAGGTTCTAATGTTTTTATAATGGCACTAAAGCTATCCCCCCAAGAATCGTTGGTTCCATAAAATGCAAGTTGGAAATCAATCATTTCATCACTGCATAATGCCTCAGCTGGGAATTCATCTAGTATACCTTTAATCTCGTGAGAATAATGAGGAGCGCTGTTAAATAGTTTTAACAAAGCAGGGACACACAAGCTCTTGCTTTGAATATGAGGGGCGGCTTGATGCCAGACTTTGAAAGCAGTATTGACATTATAATTGTCTACATTGCCCCGTATGACCAAGCTCACCATGTCCGCGAATTCGGTGGGATGGTCTATTACATAAGATTCAAAAAGTGATGACAAACACAATTCTCGGAATAAGTAATTGGCAAAATATAGTCCATGCGTCCTGTGACAAAAAAAAGCCATTATACCATGGAGATCAGCTGATCTCCATTCAAGGCCGTAACATTTCAATAGTCGCAATACTGAATATGCATTTATTATGTACTGGTTGTCGGGACCTGCCGTTAATGCCGTGATTATTAGTTTGATTGTTTCCTGCTCAACATCTATATTTACTTTCTTAAGCTGGATGGCAAAGATAGTGGCTAATGAAGCCTTATTTATCTTAGTAGCCTGTTCTATTATGTACCTTGAAAGGAGCGTAATGAAGATATTATCATTTCTACCCATGATGGAATTGGCTTCCTTGGTGCCTATAATGCCCAAACGGTGAAGAATGGTTGTTGATCTGCGCAAGGTATCATAATGCCCTTCTTGAATCAACTGGATTACATCTTTAAGTAAATACTCGTGAAACTTTGGCAAATTGATCAACTTTTCCTGGATACGGTGATGGGATATTAGACATAGATCTTCAAGGAAAATGTTTGCCAGGTTGCTATATGTGAGTCGTATATTATGAATAAAAGTGTTTGGCGGGCTTTTACAGAGCGAGTCTAACCTTGTGGTGATGTCATGTAGGTTAGTTCGCTTTGTATTGTCCACCGATGACTTTTCATAGACAATTTGATTACCCCTAGTGATTGACGATGTTTGAAATGACCGTATTTTGGATAGAATTGTTAAACCACCTCCCGAAAGTCCGCGACATAGTAGTAGTAGTCGATGCGTTCCCACGCACACAACCCTTCTCATCTAGTATTTAAACCTAGTTTTAGCAACCTTGGTATCTATCCAACTATGAAGTTAGTAGCAAAAAAAAAAAAAAAAAAAA
>JAJMHC010000183.1:44159-62530 GCA_030582855.1 Hemisphaericaspora lyxosophila
GATCTCCATTCAAGGCCGTAACATTTCAATAGTCGCAATACTGAATATGCATTTATTATGTACTGGTTGTCGGGACCTGCCGTTAATGCCGTGATTATTAGTTTGATTGTTTCCTGCTCAACATCTATATTTACTTTCTTAAGCTGGATGGCAAAGATAGTGGCTAATGAAGCCTTATTTATCTTAGTAGCCTGTTCTATTATGTACCTTGAAAGGAGCGAAATGAAGATATTATCATTTCTACCCATGATGGAATTGGCTTCCTTGGTGCCTATAATGCCCAAACGTTGAAGAATGGTTGTTGATCTGCGCAAGGTATCATATTGCCCTTCTTGAATCAACTGGATTACATCTTTAAGTAAATACTCTTGAAACTTTGGCAAGTTGATCAACTTTTCCTGGATGCGGTGATGGGGTATTAGACATAGATCTTCAAGGAAAATGTTTGCCAGGTTGCTATATGTGAGTCGTATATTATGAATAAAAGTGTTTGGCGGGCTTTTATAGAGCGAGTCTAACCTTGTGGTGATGTCATGTAGGTTAGTTGGCTTTGTATTGTCCACCGATGACTTTTCATAGACAATTTGATTACCCCTAGTGATTGACGATGTTTGAAATGACCGTATTTTGGATAGAATTGTTAAACCACCTCCCGGAAGTCCGCGACATAGTAGTAGTAGTCGATGCGTTCCCACGCACACAACCCTTCTCATCTAGTATTTAAACCTAGTTTTAGCAACCTTGGTATCTATCCAACTATGATGTTAGTAGCAAAAAAAAAAACAGACATGGTACTGGCAAAAAAAATAAAAAAAAAAAAATTATTTAGTGAGGTCACGTGACTTCGGCGGCGACGATGAACCCTGGACTGTCAATAATTTGCCATGTAAATCTTCACTTTGAGTTTAAAATGGCTAATTTCTGTTATATTGCCTATTAACTAAAGTCTAGAATAGAATTCAAAAAAAAAACAACTCCGGCACATGTTGTTGAGAAAATTACATTATCTTACAATCGCCGAAGCCAAATCCATACATAACCTTCTCAACATGCTTCTTTATATCTGGCCAATCTTTACGTGTTTGAACAAATTCATAAATTTCTTCTTGCCCGAATATCCCATTAAACTTGGAAAGGTCACTAACCAATTTCCCGATCGCTTTCGAATCATCGCCACTGATGAGATATATATTTCCCACTTTCTTTAGTGCTTCGTACAATGGTAAGACCAATCGCTTATTGGTCTTGATATGTTCTACCATGAACTCATAGTAGAGGTTAAGGTCTGAAATCAAACTAGGAGCCCCTTCTACTGAAATAGTATTGTGTTTTAATGTCTTGACAATGAGTTGAAAAAATCGCTCGGCAATTTCCTGTTGAAACACTTCCACAACCGAAATGTCGGCACTGTCCACCAACAAGTTCATATTTTCTTGCAACACACCTACAGCTCGCTTTGCCGCATCCGTGGGACCAAACCGGTCGAGGTTATTATCAACGGGGTTGTAGTCAGTATCATTAAGTAATTCATCATAAACTGTCTCTATTTGATGTACCAAAATTTCAATTCCCACATTGAGTCCATCGGCAACGTACTTGTCAACCAATGCTTCTAGTTTCTTTTTGTTCTGCAAACTGGGATTCAAAATTGAATTTTCATGCTTGATAATGTGCTGATTGAGCATTTCTTCCTTATAAAAGATATCAATCATTTGAATAATTATATCGGCCATGTTGATTAGATCAAAGAATAACACCAATGGCTCTGCGAATGTCTCATTGTGGGTCTGGGTGTAAGTGGAGGAATTAGGATTGTACGTCTTTAAATACGTCAATGCCTTTTCAAACCCTGGTCTCAAATGCCCGGTCCCGATTATTTCCATGGCATCAATGAAGATCTCCTGAATTGATTGGAAAATATCATTTCTTAATGAAGCAATGGCAAATTCTCGAAACTTCAAAAGCCTATGAAGGGATATCTTTGCATCGTTTAAAGTTTCAAGAACCAACTCAGGGCTGAAGATCTTGTCCAATGTTTTTATATTCTCAGAAAGAATCTTAGCCTTGGCTTGGATTTCTGAATATTTATCTTCCGAGTCCGATTCATCCTTACTCGAAGTCATACTAAAAACATTCTTAAAACTGGTCAAGAAATCATTTTTAGACTCCACTTTGACTTGCTCAAGAATCTTTAGGGTGGTTTCTTGCTCCCGTTTGGAGATTGTAAGCTTCCAGTCCAAGATCTTATCTTTGGAAAGGGCTTGGTAATAAGAAACTTCCTCTCTCATATATTCGGCCGCCAACGATTCAAACATCATATTGAGTAATTCTATTACCAACTGATGATATGATTCACCCAAATTCTCGGAAGGAGATAGCTGCTCGATTAGCAGAACGGTAAGCTTCTCATATATGAAAGGTACAAACGTCAAGTACAAGCTGTACTTCTTGGAACAGTCGATCAACATCATCACAAGCTCACTTAATTGATTGGATATTAATTCTTCACAAACCTTGTACGTCATTGGCACTGATTGGGGAAAAATCAAATCAATAATTTTGGATTGTTCATTGAGAATTTCCGCTATGCTTTGTATGAGACTGCCAAACAGTTCCTGATTTAACGTGTACACCAGCTCATCAGATTGAGATTTTAAATAGTACTTCTCGGTGTCTAGCTTTTCCAAGTTAAATATTTCCCTTTCTTCGTTATCAAATATGCTTCGTTGTAAAAAGAAATCGATCAAAGTTTGTTGATTATGCAACTGTACCAAGATCATCACAAATTGCCTAGTCTTGCCATAGTCTTCGATATCAAAATGAATTTCCAACTCCCTTAAAAGAGCATTTTCAAAAATCTCTACCAATGCGTTTATCTTATCTCTTGACCCGGCTCGGGTCAGTTCAATGTAATCAATCTTGTTGAATGTTAACAAATTGGTTAATATTTTGGCCTGCTCTTCTGGAGTTTGAAAGTCTTTGAATATCCTAAGTTTGTCATAACTCTTGTTCAACGATAGATCACTATAATACGGATACAAACATTTGTGGATCTTCAACATTTGATACTTGGCATTCTTGTTTGACCTATACACCCGATCTAAACACGTCAACGGGCTATCTAGATATGTCATGCGAGGGTTTTTTCGTAATTGATCTTTGGTGATCTGGTCGGCATTCTCCCACACCCCCATTTCCTTTAACATGGATACCCATAGCGAGGCTTCATTGACAGCCCTATTGGTATTTCGCGACACTTCGGCGAAGGATAGTAGGTCCTGTATAGGTAAGTAACGAGCAATTCCTCTGGCAATCAGAGATGGCATAACATCTGCATTATAGACATCAATGTCTGAGTTCCATATAACTTGTGCCATGGTGTGTATAGGTGTTCCGAACCAGATTGTCGACTTGGACGTTGAAACGTCAAACTGATTTAGAGATTTAATACGGGACCACCTCCCTCCCCCCTCCCTCCCGAAAAATCATATCCACGAAAGTCCAAAAAAAAAAAAAAAAAAAATTATACTATAAGATAGATCCCTCCTTCCCCCTCCCTCCTTAGTTACCACCATTAGAGGAGAGGACACATGCTGAGCTAGAAAGAAAGATGTCTCTACGATGTTACCCGTGCCGACACATTAGACGGGTGTTGGTTCATAATACTCTTATACGAAATCGACCTAGTTGCTTTCGTCGTTTCCTTGCATCACATCCATTTTTCGATGACAACACTCCGCTCACATTCCAAGACAAAGTGTCCCAATATATTACCAATGTTATAAACAACCCAAGATCCATACTTATCCAGGATAAACTTCCCGATAGGAACTCACAGGAGTATTTTTCAGCACCAGAGTTTATACGGCATCATCCAAAATTAGAGAAAGACCTAGCCTTAACCCTAGACCCTCAAAACCGATTATTTATTATACTAGCTTACGACCCTGCATTATTAGACCCACGATTGTATTTGCATTACTACGATTTTGTTTCAACGGTGGGCGATTCCACCAAGAAATTACTTGTACATAGACTACTTTTTCATAAACAATATCTACTGTGTTGGAAAATATTCACCGAATCTTCCACTTCACTAACAGATCTAACTGAACTACTTGAGATTGCCTCCAGTTATTTAGCAAACAACGAATTTTTATTGGTCGAGTTCTTGACCAATGCCCCCCTAGTTTCCTTTGACCAAAACGTTCGACGTCAGATCCTTGCTGCTTTAGAGCACCTATTTAAAATTTCTTCATTAGAATCCAGCCAGATATTGAATGACTGGTTTGAAATAACCCATATCGAGTCATTGGAAGAGCTAGATTGGTATTACCAGCAAAAGAAAGATCCAAGTACAAAGTTGGATATACTATACCTTAGGCAAGCTATGCTCCTATTGAAGAGAGATGAGTCATTTTCAAAACAAACTGTTGCACAATATCTCCTCAGGTTCCCCCAGATTACCTCCAGAAAAGGTTGGATTAGTCTGATATTTCCTCCGTATACCGGTTCAACATATTTGCATAATTTTGGCACCCCTGCCGTCATTGAACCATTCATATCGTCCATAAACCTCTTACCCAGGCACCCCCGTAACTTGAATAAATCCGATATGATTTATCTTCTTAATTGCCAACCCCTCCATCCATATTATGCTTTCCTGTTGGTTAAAGGAACTCCATTATGCTCAAGCAAACCAATCACCAGTCGAATAATGAATAGGGCTTTAGAAACACTAACATACAAAGAAGTAAGCCTTGTGTTTTTTAGCTTCATTTCCGCTCTAGATGAGATGGTTATCGCCAAATGCATGAATTTGCAATTCCAACAATCGAGGGAAGATTTTGAAAAATCAGTCAACCTTGTTGGTAATAACTTTGATCGCGAGACCCAGAACATCATATTCCACCAGGTGATCAATAACTTGGAAATGACTTCCAATCAACTAGATTCCGTCCTACAGATTTTTATCAGACTTCCAATACAATCACGGCAAATCATCAACCAGTTTGCCAAAACTGCAACATCAGCAGACTCGAGCGGATTGATTAGAGCAGCATTAAATCCTAGTTTAGACTCCAGGCACACCATCTTGGAGTTGTTTAGAGCAGGCTTGTTGAGAACTAAGGTGATAGACAGCGTGTTTATCTCGGTTATCTTAAATAGGTTACTAGAATCAACCATACCTACCGATCATACTATTCTGGAGACCACGGAAGGAAAGTTTAATATTGCTTATCAAGATTCCAGTAGCACCCAGAAAAAGGCTTTCCACAATGCACTTAGAGCTTATGCGCAAACAATAGCTTTACTATCACCGACGGAGATAGCCATGATTATTGATACCTTGTTTACTTTCTTCGATACTGATTCATTCTACTATCGAGGTGATCAGGCAGCCAAAAAATATCTCTTGAAATGCATAAGCGAGGATATCCTAAGATTTATCCAAAGGCCCAGGAAAGACAATCCTGGAGAATTGTTTCTCTTTCTTCGTGATATCGTTCAGAATATGACCACCAATAGATCTTGGGTTTACCGAGCAATGTTTAAGTCGATGGTGTTGAAAGACTATAACAATGCCATGACATTGGTCGATTCATATAAGAACAAACGAGACCCGTTAGAAAAATACATCCCAGACATAATATCAGGATTGTTGCATAATGACACTATCGACATTAATAGTAGGATTCGTCTTATTGACCAGTTTCTCAAGAAATTGAGTTTGCTCGGTCAATCTCATACCATAAAACAAAGAACTGCACATGAGTTGGTTCGAGTAATGAGAAAGGAATCTCAAAGGAAGCAGTTGAATCAAGATTCGCTAGCTTGGTTTGAGGGGATCAGCAAGGGTAACAAGACTTTGACCCGGGTAATCAAAGTTTGGTACAGACGTGAAATGAGGAATAGAGAACAATGATTTATACATTTATTTGTGTTATAAAATTCGGCCTTATGGGCTTGTAGAGTTATCTGGACTTGATACTGTCAGTTGTTTCTTTCTCATTCTTTTGTTCGTGAACTAGATAATGAATTAGTAAACAATGGTTCAAATGTTTTAATTGGTGTAATAATACATACCCAAACCCTTATCTGTAGAGCAGTAACTCCACATTTTTTTGCTATTAGTTCTCTTTCCCTTCGGTTTGGGGAGGGTTTTATGAGAAAAATGCTTTCGAGGAAAGTTTTCACGGAATTACTTAGCCTTCGGCGGGTCTGTTTAGCTTTTTTAGGATCTTCTGTCACTTGGGTGTGTTCCTCATCAGAACTTACATTATCACCGACGGAATTACTAACAGATATATCAATCTGGGTCAAAGTGAAGTCATATGGACCTTCTATTGCTAGGGTTAATTGCTGTTCGTGTTCCTCTTTCTGTGACTTCAACAAGGTGTCATAAAGATTCCTAATGCAAAATTCGAATTGGAAACTGGGTTCAACAACCGAAGAAATCTAGTAGGTTAGTAAATTATTTATATTGTGCTGGTGTTTGTGCTGATACTCACCTTTATTAGCTTGGACAACGATTTGTTGAACAAATCTTCTGGTTCTGTATAGGAATCACGCAGATCTCTCTTAAATTCACTGAAGTATTTCTCCTTTTCCTCTGTGGTATATTTGGAAGTCTGCTTCTCTAGAATATCAATGCTATTTAAGAGAGAACAGTTGTTTTTTGTTTCAGAATTCATGGTGAAAGACTTGTGTTTATGTATTTCAAGGTGTTATCTCTGAGAATAATTTTCTGGTTCTTTTTTATCAGCCAATATTTTTAGTTATTGTTTCAAATGTGTTTACTACGTTCAATCTCCGGAAAAGAAAAACTTGCAGAGTGCAAAGAAAAAAAGTGTAATTAATTAAGTGTGAGAATTAATTTTGTGTGTCATCAATATTTAGAGCCCAGATACTATCGTTTTGCAAGATGACCCCTACCATTGTGCTCCCATTCAGAGATAATAGTGTTGAATGTGCTCTCTTTAATATCTTGAAATTTCATCAATAACTTTTGTGTATTTTCTCGGGTCATCTAAACATATCTTCTGTAAGAATCCCATAATCGAAATTTATTTTGCTACCACCAATTTTGAAACCTTTTTTGAATTTGTTTCCGGAAGCCTTCTTTTTCTTCTTCTTTCGGGTAGTCTTATATATTCTAAATTTAGTTTTCGTAGGCTCGCTGGTCGATTCTTGTCTACTCTCGGATCTTGGACGAAGCCCATTATGCTCCAATATTTGAATAGGATATGAATTACTGATAAGTGAACTTCGTTTGTCATACCATTTAGAATCTAGAATTGAAAGATATTCGAAGTAGTTCTTGAAAGGTTCCTGGGCAGTTTTCCATATCTAACAAAGGTTAGTAATATTCAATTGAAAAGACAATAAGAATACTCACTATTGACACTGTTTTTGACACAATTCCAAAATTAGGTTTCTTAATACCTATTAGACTCGACAATATGCATCGTGCAACCAAAAAACTGTTTCGTGATCTGTAGCTGTTCCTACTTTCTACATGTTTAGTTTGGGGGAAATCATTGTTTTTGAACTCTAGTGATTTTATTCGAATATCCAGGGATGCGTTTATAGAGCTTACTGGAAAGCATCCTGGTCCCATGAGATCTCTGATACTTTTAATCTTACGAGGATTTCTTTTCTTGGGTAACTGAAATTGGTGACTTGAAATGTTAAACATTCTTTGCTTGGAGTTGCCATGTTAAAAAATATATCTATCTTTATCTCTAAAAAATGTTGAATTTATTTTTTGGGTTTAGAAAGGGCTAAGAAGAAGCTAGAAAATATTCGGAGACAAATAATGAAGTGGAAGTTCTATAATTTGCGAGACCAAAAAAAGAACAGTCCTTGAACGAAGTGCACATATTTGAGACCTGTTCTCTGGGAGTCTCGCTGTAATCATCTTGTATTATAGAAGAGATCAATAATAGATATATTATGTTGAGCGTTTGTCTGGAGCCTATCAAAATCACTGTATCTAAGCATATCAACAAGATTTCAGTGCTCAGAGTTACACATTTCGATGCTGATCATTTAGGAAAGTTCTGACCGAGTTAATCTACATTTCAAGTAGGTTTATTGTTTTCGGATTAGATAAATAGTGTCTCCAGGTATTTCCAATGTCTAGCACTCTACTTAAAGATACACATTTCAAGCGCTCGTATTGGAATCCCATAAACAAGATAATTATTCCATCACAAATCAAAGTTTTCACTACAACAAAAGCAGAAAGGCCAGTACACAATTACAGAAACTATACAACAGTATGTGGATCTATAAAACTCCCGAGTAAACTTTTAATTAGCTCTAGGATGAAATACGACTCTAATTTTTACTCCGATGGCACAATCGCTAAAGTATAGTTTAACTGTAGATACCTTGCGTGATCATTTGAAATTGATCATATAAACGTGTGTACATGCTTCCAATACTCTTGCCAATGAGAAAATTCTCAACAAATGAATCGATTTCATCTTCATTTAAATTCAATTGCAATCGCTGTTCAAGTAAAACACTGGTATTTTCACCATTATTGAAACAGGGAAGATTTGAGTCTTTCTGCATTAACTCGACTATGCTGACCAATTGCTTGCCTTGTCTGCGCAAACCTTTGAAACATTCTTTGCAAACCTGGACAAAAAGCGAATAAGCTGTTGAATCTGTTCCACCTAGCAAGTCAATATACTCTGCGGTCAATTTGAAAGGAGCAGCTTCAAAGCCCACGCTTCCCGGGGAGTTGGATAGCAAAAATCCAAAGTCAATATGAATGATATGTCCATCGTGATCCAACATTATATTACCATTGTGCCTATCCTTGATCTGTAGAACATAGCATATGATAGAGTACGAAGCCAAGCTACTCGCGAAATTCTCTTGAGCTTTCGTATACTTCCGCGAGTCAGCATTACCGTAAAGCTTTAGGAAATAGTCCTGCAAAGTGAAAATTCTACCTTTCATGTTCAGTCCTTCATTGATTGAAATTTCTGTTAACGACTTTTTGATTGAATGGATTGACATCGCATTTGTGATAGTCTCCACTAAACCGGCATTAGCACTTGTCACCAAGATCTTCATCCTTTTGGTCCAAAATTTCACCCCTTGGCTCTTCCAAATATTAGATATCAAACTAATCAATTGACATGCAAAGGCTTCTTGTGGTAAATCATCCCCATTCTTGACAATAACCGAACAAAGATCCCAGTTACTTAAATACCCATAGGAACTTGTTGCACGAATTCTTCTCTTTTTTTCGCCCCAATCTTCACTTATCTTGAAATCGTTTTCCAATTTCCGCTGCCCGGCATCCTGTTCATCCGTCTTAAGCTTCTTTAATTGTTCGTAGTCTATAGAATCAAATTGATCCTGAAGTGATATCATTGAGTCTATAATTCTGTTCCGGATAGCAATAAACTGTTCTGAGTTTGATTGACCTGAGCTTTGCAATTGTTGGAGCATAACCGAAGCAATTCTCATTTGGTCAGCAAGTACCAGAGAATCCACGGCAGGCTGTAAAGGTGTCTCATTTAAAGAACTTTCGACTCCCTGAGGGTCAGAATCTCGAATATCTGAAATTACAGAGTTCTTCTTTATCCACTGGCTGCTCTCTGGCCTCAGAGTTATCATTGGTAAATCACCTAGGTCTGTTTCAATGGGAGAACTAACAACTTCATCTACACTCTCAGAAATATTCAAAGAGGGGGATGAATCATTGATGGAGGTGGACAAGTCAGTATAATCGTTGGCTTTTGCTGCTTGTTTGTTTTCACCATTTTGCAATCTGTTATTGATGATTTTTTGATTGTGTTCTGTAAATGGATTGAAATCTATTTCATCACTTAAGTACTCAATAAGTAATAAGTAGGGGACTCTCTCCGCAGAATTCAACACACATGCTTCATTTATACTTAACTTAAGTATTTTGTGAAACTTCTTGTTCTTATTGCTCGTAAGAGGGAGTAACTGTGGTATATCTATTTCAGACGACTGAAGCGATTCGTTGATTATTGAGAGCTCCGCTCTCAAAGCGGAAAGTCTTGCTTCTTTGGGTACCAGCGCTAGTCTAAGGGAAATATTTTGCAAAGACATTATAAAATTGGTTTCCTTTTTGGCATAGTTTACAAGAAGTATTTTATGCAATTCGTTGTAAGATGGACTCTTCCCATACGATTTCTGCGACCCAGAACGTTTTATTCCCGTGTCATTGAACATTCTCATTTGACTTAAGCTCGCTTCTGATTCAGTGGAACTTAAGTCTGGTCTAGAACGAACTTTTGATAAATCTGGTAATGACTGTGAGTTTAGATTGCTTGAATCGGCCAGTGAACTGTATTCGGTTGATTTTACTTTTTGGATGTTCGGAATTTTGGGCAAGCTTTTCTTGGATCTAATGACCGTACTCACGCTAATTTGATCCTCTATATCGGAGTATGTTGTATTCTTTCCAATATCACTCCTCCTAATATCGAGCAATTTTATATCTTCATCATCAGTGATGTATACTTCTGAATCATCCAGCAGAATACTGAAACTTTGCTTTTTCGAAATGAGTCTAGGCAGTGATTCTGAGTTGCTCTGTTCAAAACGAGTAGATCTATGCGAAGATTTGGACGCTTCGTCATCTGAAACAGCCAGTGTCGCTGAATCTGTGGATTGGCGTTGGTTTTTCAAAGTGAGGTTTCTTGTCAACGCTTTCTGGAAATTAGCTAATTTGAAAACAAACGACTTTTGCTGCCTACCCTGAGACTTAATTAACGGTAACGCATGGACATTCATTGTTGGTAACGCGAAAGAAGATGCAACACTTCCACATAAAATCAACGCTGGTCGCAAGTTTTCTCTAAACTCTACTGCCTCCAGGTTCTCATTTGAGACATTGAATATAATGTTTTGTAACCGATTGATGAATTTCTTGACTGTTTGAAACGAATAGGATTCTGGGTCATTCCTCAATTCGAAAACAAATGCCTGTAGCTGCCAAAAAACAATCAAACTGAAATGAGGGTATTTCGAACAGTAATCTAATAGAAAGTCATCTAATGCCATAGAATCAGTTTCAAATGAAACCAATAGTTGAACAAATTGAGGGATGAAAAACTCTAATTCGTCATATGAAAACTTGTTCAATCTTCTCACCAAAGCATGATGTATACCGATATTGTCACAATGCCGCCTCAAAAGATCTACACATTTGAAAGCAGTAAATCCTGGTGAGTCTAATTCTTCTCGGAGTCTTAAGTCGGTCATTTGAATTGGCTTGGATCGATTGTTGAATAGAAGAGAAACACCATGGATTATTTAGTTTACTCTCAAAGTTGGGAGAATGGACACATTATTTCGAAGAGTTTACATGCAGGAGATTCCGGAAAACAAGGGCTAAAATTTAATTCACTTAGAAAATATAACTAGAAACAAGGTTTATACCTATAGAAAATTTCTTTCAAAAACAATTTGTAGTAATGCAATGTTCTTAAAAATACAATATTCGCCATAATTAGCATAAACTTCTGCATACAGCTGCAGAATGTTTTTGTATTCATGTAGAAACAGAGAGAGTGTGTTAATCCAGTTCATGTTTTTTGAATGCAGGAATTTCAAACTTTTCATCGAAAGGTTGTCCAGGTAAAATGGGTGCAATCTCTAACAAATTCTTTCTCAAAACTTCAGGCTCATCATCCAAATCAAATTTTTTGTAAATGATATACTGTAAGTCTTGAATATCTTTATCTTTATCTCCAACTGGACGAAATAACTTTGGATGAAACTCAACACCGTCTTCGATCCTCTTCTTGGCCAAGTCACGTTGCTCATTCTCGACCTTTGACTTTTCATCCGTAGCAATGATATGGTCTCGAAGCGCTAATGCGTCGATTGTGGGTTTCCATAACCTCCGAGATTCGTGAGTTTCTTGTTCCAGTATTGGTCGGACTTTTGGTTCAAAAGTTATAGTCTTCGCGCAGTCAAATAGAACTCGTTTGGACCCTGTGATAACATTTTTAATGTCTATTACACCATTCCATTTACCTGATATAATGTATAATTCTTCAGAAGTCTTGCTGTTCTTGACGACACCTTCAATTGCGTCATACGTTCCACTGATAAAGCCTTTAACCTTAAAATCTATATCTGCCTCGAAACCTGTTTTGTCGCACTTCACATACATGTGGTCACCTAATTCAGTTTTCAATTTTCCAAAAAGAATACCTCGGCAGTATACATTTGGCTGTGTCATTTCATAGAGCTCATTGTGCTGGCCCAAGGTAAGATGACCTACTCCTTCCATCATCGCAGCAGATGAATTTCCTAGAAATCTAGATCGGGGTATTAGAATTCCATCAACTCTAATCTTCAGTTCAGGCATCAAATAGAAGTATGATGACTTTGGGGGGTGATGGGATGTTTGCTCAGAGATGTAGTACCCAGTGTTACCTTCCGGCAAGTCGTCCCAGTAGCAATTGAATATTTCACCCAAGACCGGGTTAAGTGGCTTCTTGACGGCCTTTGGAGCAATATGCCAGCTTGCCAAGTACCAAGCTAGGACAAGAACAAACCTCTCTAAATCATCATCTGTTTTGTTCGCCTTTAATAATATATCTGGGATTTGAAAAAAATTGGTTATCCGTTCTAACATTGATTTCTTTTCCAAAATAAATGTAGGGAGGGTAATCCTTGTTAAATCCATACCAGGTCTCAATTGAGCTATGATTCCCATGAGAATCGATTGACCTTCGCTATCCAATTCATCTATATCGTCTGTATTCTTTCCACTTGATGTAGATTGGCCACTATTAGATGATTGGATGGATGTATCCTTTAATACAAGTTTTTCCAACTTTGAAGACAATCCCATAACCATTTTTGTGTTCTAAAAGCTACTGATGAACTAATTATCGTTTACTTATCGGGGTTCAATATTTCGAAAAAACTTGATGGTCAATATATATATTAATTTGTATATGGGTAACTTGGAGAATATGAAAAGTGGCGGATTAAAAGCAATCCCTGAAAGTACGTATCTTATCAAACAACCCGCAAGGGTGACAATTTTTTGTCCGGGTAACATGTACATTAGCAACTAAAAAAATTGAATGTTGGTTTCATTCTTCTTGGAATAGTTTGGCATCAAACATGAGTGGACATACATACGGTGTAACTCCTCCGATATCTGTGGCTAATCCAACACCTAGAGAAAATGAGTTGAATGACCTTTTAATAAAGGAACTCAAACTAAGGGGATCTTTTGAAAGTGAGGCAGCTACAAAAAGACGTGTTGAAGTATTGAACATCCTTCAAAAAATGACTGAAGAGTTTGTTTATAGAGTGTCGCTTAAAAAGAACATGTCCGAAGGTATGGCCAAAGATGCTGGCGGGAAGATATTTACATTTGGTTCTTATAGATTAGGAGTGTATGGCCCTGGCTCGGATATTGACACTTTAGTCGTCGTACCCAAGCATGTGAATAGAAATGATTTCTTCGAAGTCTTTTACGAGCTTCTCAAAACTAGAGACGAATTGGAGGAAATTGCTCCAGTTCCTGATGCATTCGTTCCAATCATCAAGATTGAATTCAGTGGGATTTCAATTGATTTAATTTTTGCAAGACTAGAAATCCCAAGGGTTCCTATAGAGTTAACTTTAGATGACAAAAATTTGTTGAGAAACATCGACGAAAAGGACTTAAGAGCATTGAATGGTACTCGTGTAACTGATGAAATTTTAACTTTGGTACCGAAGCCCACTGTTTTCAAGCACGCTTTGAGATGTATAAAAATGTGGGCTCAAGAGCGAGCAATATACGGGAACGTTTATGGATTTCCAGGTGGTGTTGCTTGGGCAATGTTAGTTGCTCGAATATGCCAACTTTATCCCAATGCTGTTAGCGCTGTAATTGTTGAGAAATTTTTTCACATCTATTCGCAATGGAGTTGGCCACAGCCTGTTTTGTTGAAACAAATTGAAGACGGACCTTTACAAGTACGTGTATGGAATCCAAGGCTTTACGCCCTAGATAGACAACATAGAATGCCCGTTATTACTCCCGCTTATCCGTCGATGTGTGCTACTCATAATATTACAAATTCAACTCAGAAAGTTATTCTCAGCGAATTTAAGCGCGGTATAGAAATCATGAATGATATATCTGTTGGAAGGAAGCTGTGGTCTGCTTTACTAGAAAGGCATGACTTCTTTCATAGGTACAAATTTTACCTTTGCATTATTGCGGCAACAAAGTCGACTCACGATGAACATATTAAGTATGCAGGAATGGTAGAAAGTAAGTTGCGGTTATTAGTTCAAAAGTTAGAACTTGTTGAAGGAATAGAATTGGCACATCCATATGTTAAAGAGTTTGAAAGTGGTTACTTTTGCAAAGATGAAAAAGAGCTGGAGCTTGTCCTCAATTCTTCTGGTACGTTGAGCGGAGACGAGCTTGAGAAAGGATTGGATGTTGCCAAGAGTAGATGCGCAAATGATTTGAAGTTGGATAAACTCGAGTTGCGTCTTACTAAATTGTTCATTGGTTTGAAGTTAGATTTGCAAAAGGACGGCGGGAAGAAATTGGATATACAACAACCATGTTCTGAGTTTTATGGCATCTGCAAAGGATGGCAAGATTTTGATGCCAGCAAGCACTCCATTCAAATCAAGAATGTTAGGTTGTATGATTTACTGAATGATGTGTATATTGAAGGCGAGCAGAGACCGACGAAGGTGGTCAAAAGGAAGAGGGCAATATCAAAAAATGCGAGCCAAAAGAAGCCAAAAAGCTCTAGCACTGCAACACCAATTGCGACTAAGTAAAGAAAAATGCAATAGAATGTCATTAATTTAAGATAGAAAGGTGTACCTGGTATACAGTTAATATACAGAATATTTCAAAACAAATAGTTCCAAATTCGTTTATACATAGGCTTTTGTCTATTTGCTGCTTTTTCATCAGCAATCTCAGCCTCCATCAACTCGATATCAAGAACTCTTCTTCCGGTATCCAAATCTATGTCTTCAAGATTCAAGTAAATCCTCCAATTTCTCGTGTATAATTTATGGCCCACATAAAATAATATTATAACAACCCCGCCCAAATAGTTTTGGAAAAAGTTTTCTGCACTGGCGTTACCATTGTTGCCCAATGGGAACAATGCGGTCCAGAATTGCACACCTAACACCACGCAAAGGAAAATAATGGAATAGATCGATCCCCAAATCCCAGCAACAGAAGTAAATCCTAATTCTGCAAGTGATCTCTTTTGTTTTCTCATGGCTAACCTGAATCTGATATGGCAGAGGGCTATATTTCCCCAGGAGAAAATGGTGGCTAAACCAGACACACTTAATAACCAAGCGAAAATGGTGCCTTGATCGTGATAAGCAGAAAGAAAGCACAATAATCCAAACACGGCAGAAAGGGCCAATCCAGCCAATGGACGTCCTTTTCTGTCCACGTAAGCTAAGATTTCAGGTCCGAGTCCTTGAGCTCCTAATGACTGAACGGTACGAGAACATCCAAAAACGGCAGAATTCCCCACCGAGATGACTGAGATCAAGATACATGCATTGAAAATAGAAGGCAAGGCCTTGATACCACCTTCTTGGATAGCAATGACAAATGGAGAGGCGCTGGACCCACTGGCACCGAGTAATTGAGGATGGTCATAAGGGACTAATAAACCAATAAACGTCAAGGATAAAATGTAAAATAAGAAAATTCTCCAAAACACTTGTCTGACAGCTTTTGGCAAGTGTTTGGCGGGGTTGGTGACTTCCGCACTTGCCAACCCTACCATTTCTGAACCTGCAAGGGAGTATGAGGCGGTGATGAAAGTGGTTGCAACCCCTTTGAACCCATTGGCGAATGCACCCACTTTCCAATTCTTGCTTCCGATAAATTCATGATTTGGACCGCCTCCGCAAACCAAAACCACCCCTAAAATGATAAATCCAACAATAGCAATCACTTTAAAGATGGTCAAATAAAATTCGGCTTCACCATATCCTTTAACACCAAATAAATTAATTGCGAAAATGAATACGTAAAAGAGAGCAACCCAACTTGCAGGGTTTATATCTGAATTCCAATAAGATATGCACATAGAAGCAGCCACCAATTCCAAGGGTAAGACAATTAACCACATAATGGCGTAATTCCAGCCCACGGCAAACCCCCACGAAGAATCAATAAATTTGGTAGCATAAGTGGAAAAAGCACCATTGACAGGGAAGGCTACACACATTTCCCCGAGGGCATGAATAACACAAAAGACCATCGTCCCAACAAGACCCCAGGCAATTAATAAAGCGGCTGGTCCTCCCGAGTGTAAAGCACCGCCACTACCAATTAAGAGCCCGGTACCTATACTGCCACCCAAGGCAATCATTTGGATATGTTTGTTCTTTAATTCTCGATGCAAGTCTCCAGCCGAGGTACCGATGTTAGCACGCTCGATATCACTGAGTTTTGAGTACGGTGTTGAAGAGGGTGCGTTGGCTCTCTTGAATGAATTCTTCATGTTGTCCCATCTTGAAGTAGTCAAGTCATTAGCAGTCGAAACTCCTTCCAGGGACACTATATCGTCTTTTTCTGAATTATGATTCATAAGGAGTGTAAATGTAGAGAGTTGATTAATCTTGAAAATAACGGAAGAAAAGAGGTCACACTTGGGTTTTGATTTGATTTGAAAATAAAGATGATGTTGTATCGCTTTGTCTACTCTACTAAGAAAATGAAAAAAAAAAAAAGCCTGGCTTTCCTTTTTTTTTTTTTAATTGGACTTTGCAGTAATCGAGATAATATGACAAACACTTTTTCAGTCTGTTTCAAGACTTTGCACTATTTACCTTCCCCCCCCCCCTTGACTTTTTTTTGATACAGTTTTACATGCGCCAGTGGAAATGTCCCCAATTTTATTGGAAGGCGCAAGTTAGTTAGTAGAACTGAACGCCGTTCAATGCCCTTGGCCATTTTTGCAACAATTAAAGCAAGGGGGAAAAAATATTCTTTCCAGAAGATAATTTTTTCTTGAAACGGCCATTTGAGGAAAGTGTAAACGCAACTGGTACCACCACCACCACCCCCAATGGGTAGGGGTTGAAGCTTGGTTACAAGTGTTGGGGAAACGATTATTCTGGTAAGGGGTCTGATTTTGTTGAAGTTTATTCCTAGGGTGTTATGGATAAGTCGTTGCTGAATACAAGTTTCAAACTAGTAAAGCCAAGCCAGAATATGCCGTTCCAATAAAGTCGTGTAGTCGACCCTAATCAGGAAAAAATGTCGGAACATAAATGTCTCCCATCATCACCGGATGTTTCTAATTTTTGTGTGATCAAGCATACGATCCCAAATTGAAGTTCAAACTGAAACTGGATGAAAGAAACAACATAAAGAGATCTGTTTGAAAAGGAGTACTTACTATTGAAAAAAAAAAAAAGTGGAAATTATTGAATACTTAAATAGTTGGTGAAATTGGGTGTTAAAAATTTGATGGTGTGGCCTCAATGTAGACGCTTAAGAACGGTTAGTTTCGGTAATAAAACGAAATGAGCCTCACCAAATCTTATTAACCACATTCAGACACTTGGTGAATATTAAGATGCCCATACCGTGGAACAATTGTCATTGTTACACAATATCTAGCTGGATTGTCTGAATGCCGTGTTAGCCATTGAAGCGTTTTCTTTTTATTTTTAATGTTTTTTTTTTCTTCTTCTTTGCTTTAGCCTCACAAGGGTTGGTACGCTTTTGCCAAGAAAGGCAAGGCAAGTGGCACAACTTGCTGAGCTTCGTTGCTGTTTATGGAGTTGATAATTATTCAATTTGTTACTTGCTGATTCACTTCTTTCAAGACTTATCACATTGGTTCCCATATGTCCCTTCCTTAGACATAGGCAACAATCATCGAAAGGGCTTATAGTTTGGTTTACTCGGATATCGACCAAATCGAATATACATCTGAATTGCATACTGTCGGTTGGGGTGGTTAGTATAATGATTTGGTGAAACCAAATAGCCCCCATAACATCTTGTTTTGGGTGAGGACTTTGGCTGTCGCTCAGTTGTATCGTTTATAGTGACTTTTTTTTTTTTTTTGTTTGAAATTATGTAAAAATTAAATCGAAAACTACGAAAGAAGGGTTCTTCAAGGAAAGATTATAAAGTTATTGTTACTAATCACCAGAATGCATCGCTCGACTCGCCAGATACACCCTTTAGAGCTTATAGTAACGTTGTCTTATTCTGGTTACTGTCGATGGGGTCTTTTTCGAAATTTGTTTGCCAGGTTGCAGAATGGATGCAACTCAATATGCGTTATCTCGGAAATGAGTTTATGGTTTTGTTTTTGGTTTTTTTTTTTTTTTGG
>JAJMHC010000184.1:0-41772 GCA_030582855.1 Hemisphaericaspora lyxosophila
CCCCTCCTCCCCTCCTCCCCTCCTCCTCTCCTCCTCTCCCCCCCACAAGGTAAGTCGAAAGTTACCATTGTTTGACTCTATAAGTTTTTGCAATTTATTTTTTTCTTCTGCAAAATGGTGGCAACAGAAACGTAAAAAAAAAAAAAAAATTACACACTCCCGAGGGTTAACCAACGGGCTGGCTTTTATTGGATCCATGCAAATCCCACTTTTACTTTTAACAAAAGCTAGCAGTCACCACCATGTCCACAGAACAGTTTACGCCACTGAGTGGAGGAACTATTGAAAACATCCAGATCAAATTGTCTGAATCTACTTTGATAATACCTTCCATTTCAATTGGAAATATCCCCCAATTGGCCATCGATCTATTCATACATACGTTCAACTTTGCAAAGGTAGGAACCTTAAATGATCTATACGTCTATCCATTTGCATCACCGGTCGACTTTAAGTCTACTGATCCAACCAATGGCATATCAAATGCAATTGAGGTGTATTATAATCCAGATTTGAAATTATCCTTAATTCAACAACGTTCGCCCATATTACCAAGTTTCACCGAGACTTATGTCACCCAAATCGTTATTCCATTTATTAAAGCAAATAAATTTGCTCATGTATTGATATTGGACTCTCTGGATGCAGGATTATTTGAACATGTCCAAACTGGGGATATTGAATTATACACTACTGAAGTATTATTAAGTAAATCACTTGAATCATTAGAATTGTCCCAAGAGAAGGTTTCTGAAGAGTTCAAGCGAGATACGGACAATTCAAACTATGTTAGGTGTTTATTAAAAGCATTCGACTTACCCCGGACCATATCTGCAAAATTAAACGAAAATGACATCAAGGTGAATGTATTGGTATCATTTGTATATGAAGGTGACAATTTCTATGATGGAGAAAAATTGGCCACTAAAGTTACTCAAGTGTTGAAATTGGACACCCCTCCAACATGGACAAGACCTATTAGCTGGTTCGGCGCCTATGGTGATAAACCAGTTCCTGATTCCATGGAAGAAGGGTTGTTTGGTTAATATATTAACATTTAGTTATATTATATAAAAAAAATAAAATAAAATAAAACCAACTAATTATAAATACAGGTATAAAATACAAATCAAGAAATAATTACAACTACTACTACAGTCTTCTGTTCTCTTCCTTAACCCGTGCTCCTACTTCATATAATTTCCTACCAAATACTTTATTGGCACTGTTAAGGTCGTACACCATCGAGGAATAACCACCTTCATGCATTGGAGGTGCCACTTGACCTCCTTGCCTATTCATCATAAACAAATCTAGTCCGCTACCGCCAGCACCGTTTTCATAACCACCTGGCCCCATGGGTGGAAGGGGTAATTGTAAATTACCAGCAGGAGGGAGCGATGGAGGACTTAATGCGTTGACTCCAGCAAGAAGGGCTTTCAGCAGGGGATCAATGGGGGTACCATTAACAGTTTCATTTGTTTCTGCCGGCGGTTGGGATTGTGGTGGAAGAGATGGAGAGTTTAATAATTTGGAAATCATCGGGGAGTCATTAGATCTTGACTTGGATCCATTTTCATTATTCATGATCTTATATAAGTCCCATGAAATCCTTGAGGGGATTGATGTTTCACTGGAATGAATCAAACATGTTTTGAAATCTTCAATATGTCTTGACTTCTCCTCAAGGGTATTAAAATCCATCATATTGGGGAAATTAAATCCCATGATAAGGGCATAATCAATAAATGGATAATACTTAAGATTAATTAAACTCTTTTCATTAATCAATCTTCGGATTGATGAAATTGCTCGAGTATATTGTTTATCTCTAGATTGGATAATCTTATCCTTAATCTCGTCACCCCCATTAAGCGAACTTAATCTAACTGCCAAAATACACCAAGTCAAATCACGAGCCAAGTGCAAAAACGAAACTGGAGGAGGAACACCACTGGTGTCATTTCCAAAATGTTCAAGTCGACAATATTCAGGCAAGCCATCATACCAATCAGATAATTTCTGTTTAAATTGAGCAATAGTCAAACTATTGGAATTCTTCCAATCGTCATAATCAATTTTCTCACTGCTTCCAGCATTCTCCGCTTCCCCCTCCGCCTCCGCCTCCTCCTCCTCGTTGTCTTCCTCCACCTCTTCTTCAAGCATCCCCTTTGAAGTATCAATGGTAGAAGTAATTGCCAAATTCAAAATTGAAATCACTTTAATAAATTCATTAAATGTAGATAAAAACCTTCCATTTTCCAATTGTATATTATTGGAATGATAACAGGTCCAAGATTCCCATTCTTCCCATCCATCACTATTTATCTCAGGTATTGGCCAATCCATGGCTCTCACCACCGGTGATCTCCCCATTCGTGCTGCCAATAAGGTATTTATAATATATACCATTGCCCAAGTTCTTTCTCGATTGATATTGTCCCAACTTGCACGATATTTCTTATCTTCCTCCTTGATATTTTCGTCTTCTTTCGCCGATGAACTTGCATGTCTCATCAATCTGACATCAATTGCCATTCTTGTCCCAGAAGATATAAGCACCCAGGAGAAATCCCATTGTCCCAATTGATAATAGTAAAGACCAAGAAGCACCTGTGCCTGAATAGTTTCAATGGTGGATATTAATGAATTTTCAAGAGACATGATGGCATTTTTAGCATAAGTTGCTGTTCGACTATATTTTTCAGCGGCATTTTCCGGGGTAGTTGCCGTGGATAATTCTCCAAGGGCTATGATTGCCCATACCAATGCAATTAGGTTACAATCGATTTTTTGTAGTTTTGCTTTATCGATATTATTATTTCCGATAAATGACTGAAAATTATGAAGTTGTCTTATGATTGAGATTCTATCAAGCATAGGTAGCCATGGATGATAAATTTGAAAATAATTATCAACCATTTGTCTCAAATTCTCCGGGAATCTCAAGATTTCTAATGGGATTTTAATTCGATTTGAAATGGAGGCATCTATGGCAAATGACAGGACATTAAAGATTGATCCTACTTGGAAGGGATTTTTTTGATCAAGTAATAATCGACTGCTATTGTACTTTTGAATTGATTTATTGGTGAATCCAGAAATTAACGATGAGAGACCATGATACTGTAAGGCTACCGGTATCCAATTATTAGTAGTCTCCGTCGTTGGACCTTCCACATCGTCAGAAATGAATTGGAAGATATCATAATGTAAAAAGGACGATGGATCATTAATAAAGTTGACATTTTGGTCGAAATAAGTGTTCATAAGGTTATTGAAGGCGTTTGGTTCAACTTTGGGAAACTGGGGAGCAGATGGTGATCGTGACACTAATTGTGACTGGGGAGCTGTTTGTAGAAGCTGTGCCTGCTCAACGGGACGAAGTGGTACATTTTGAGTTGAATCAGGCACTGGGGGCATTTGTACTACTAATTGGTGGCGAGGATCAGCTAGTACCACCAGCTGAGGCGGTGCGGGAGACACCGAATGTTGAGGTACCTGATCAGAAACTCTTGATTGCAGCTTCAGTATTGGGGTGAACTTGGCAGCCCTCGCCTCGTGAATTAATGCATTATTGTCCAGTATAAACTGATCCACCATGCCAGATAGCTCGTCTCTTTCCCAAACCAGTTGTAAATTGTTAAGGTTATTCAAGAGTAATGCCTTGCCCGGTCCAGTTAACATATTAGCCAACCTAAGTTGTAAATCGTGATTCTGATGAGTCAATGACACTAATAATGCTTGAAATAACACTACCTTCTTTTCCAAATCGTGAGTATATCCACTGGGCAATCCCCGTCGTTTTAATGATTGGGTATATTGACACAATTCTTCGTTCGTCACACAGTTTGTACACGCTGGCGAAAGCCCATCACATTTCGCTTTCTTGCTACGACAATAGTCGCACGCTTGTCTGACTCTTTTTCGTTTTTCTGCTTGACCTTCAGTGGCCATTGTAAAGGGTATACTGGAAGTGAACAAATTACTTATATATGGCTTGATTTATTAATACCTCCTTTTTTTTTTTTTTTTGCAGTGTTAGATATCCTGCTGTAAAATCTTGTTTTTCCCTCGGGCTGGTTGTGCTTCCCTGTCACTGGTAATATAATCGGATACAGCCGTTCAAACTGTTATATACCACTCTTGTAAAGGATGGAGTGTATCTGATTGTTTACTGACTTTCCAGTTAAAGTTTGTTTTGACAGGCTTGGGCTTGACGCCAGTGTGGGGAGAATTTTTGCGAGGAGGGGTAGTGAACGAAAAAGTGAGAGAAAAGGTGAGAGAAAAAGTGAGATTAATTAGCGAGCGCTACCATACACAGTTAAGTAAGTCACCGAGGAACAAGTGGCCGTTTCCCATTGTTGGTGGGGGAGTATCGAGAGTTAAATGCTAGGCTTATTAGGTCGTCCCACTGTAATATGATCCAAGACTGAGATAAACATACTATTCTACATGTGGCTGGATATTAAAAAAAAAAATGCAAATGACTAATTATTCTCTATATCAGTATAAATATTACAAACCTAAATTTCAATCTTCTTCAAGTCTGGAGATACTTCAAACTTAGCTCCAGTCAAGGAAGTAACTTCTTCAACCGTAGTAGAAGGATCAATTTCGATTAAAATCAATTTTTCATCAATGACATCGAAAACAGCTAAATCAGTAATGATTCTGGACACACATCTCTTACCAGTCAATGGGAATTTGCATTCTTCCAAAATCTTAGGTCTACCCTTCTTATCAACATGTTCCATAACCACAACAACTCTAGTAGCAGCAGGATTAGAAACTAAATCCATAGCACCTCCCATACCCTTAACTCTACCTGGAAGACCCCAGTTAGCTAAATCACCCTTGGCAGACACTTGTAATCCACCCAAGATGGTTAAATCAATCTTACCACCTCTGATCATGGCGAAGGATTCTTCAGATCCAAATAATGAAGCACCTGGAGCTAAAGTGACGGTTTCTTTACCAGCATTAATCATATCGGGATCTTCTTGACCCTTGAATGGATATGGACCCAATCCAAGAATACCGTTTTCGGATTGTAATGTGACATGAATATCTTCTGGTAAGTAGTTTGGTGCAAGGGTTGGCATACCAATACCCAAGTTAGCAAAAGATCCATCAGTGAATTCTTGAGCGGCTCTCTTGACGATCTTGGCTCTCTTTAAATCAGCTTCTGATTGTTCAGCAGCTTCTGATGCAGTGGCATTTGCTTCTTCTGAGTATTTGAAAATTTCGATATCTTTGGGAGTGGTAGATTGGATAACTCTATCGACATAAATAGCAGGTAAATGAACGTCTTCAGGAGTAATGTCACCTGGTTCGACGATATTTTCCGCTTCAACAATAGTTAATTTGGCATTTCTACCCATAACTGAGTTAAAGTTTCTAGCAGCACCTCTGAACCAACAGTTACCTAAAGTATCAGCCTTATAAGCTTTAACGAATGCCACATCACCAACAATAGCAGGTTCAAGCAAGAATTTTCTCCCATTGAATTCACGAACTTCACGAGGTTCAGAAGCTTTCAAAACCTTTTCACCAGTGGAATCGTATCTGACTGGCAATTTACCTTCTTCTAACCAAGTACCAGCACCAGCGGGGGAATAGAAAGCAGGTATACCTGCACCACCGGCTCTGACACGTTCAGCTAAATTACCCTGTGGAGTTAATTCAAGATCAATTTGTCCCGTAAGATATAACTTTTCAAAAGTTCTATTTCCTCCAATATAACTTGAAATCATCTTGGTAATTTGACCAGTGACCAATAATTGAGAAAGACCTCTACCATCCAAACCAGCATTGTTGGATACGGCAGTGATGTTTTGGATATGTGATTTTTGTTTTAAAGCATTAATGATAGTATCTGGCACACCGGAAAGACCGAAACCTCCAGAAAGTAAAGTGATGTTCGAGGTGATACCCTCGAGAGCTTCATCTGTGGTTTGGACAACTTTGGATTTAGGGTTGGTGGTGGAAAGGAAACGTAATACGAGTCTGGTAGTGGTGGTGGTGGTAGCTTGTGATCTGGGTATACGTGACAACATTTTATGGAATAAATATGAAAAGTGCTTATAGTTCAATTTCAAAAAAAAAAAATAAAAAAAAAGAGCCAAAGCAAATGGGGAAATTTAAGGGTTTATATATATGTGTATATATATATATATGTTGATAATGATGGAAGTATGCCCCAAGCACCCGTTTCCGGTGATGGAGAAAGTTTCTTCCGATGCTTCTCCAACAAATTTGATTTTCATTGTTTACAATAGCGGAAATACCCAATTCGGGGAAAATCAGCAATTCGAGATATTTTGATTTTTCCTTCCTCACGGAAATAGCTTTATTTATGGCAATTGACAAAAGTGATGGGTTGAGGTAGAGCGATGATAAATCTTCTTCGAGACTCCAAGTATCCTATAATAAGTAGGCAAAATACGAAGGATTGTAAGATAGGTTGAGTGTGTTTTCAAACAAACAAGATCAAGGTACTTTTCAAGGTTCATTTTGTGTGTGAAATCTTCACCACATCGGAAAAACCAGGAATTAGTATAAATAGGTTAGTTCCGGGTGGTTTATCGTCTATGCAAGTAAAAGGACCCCGGTCCTTCACGTATGTCTAACGATTTATTACCTTTAAAAGTAATGAACTCCCCCCCCCCCCTCTTCTCCCTACCACCTCCCTCTCTTCTCCCTTGAGGAAGACAATGGTGTTGTAGAACGATTCGCTACTCTTTGTTCCATTGATGCATTCTTTCACGTTCACCCGGCTAACACATTTACCACCAAGCACGCACAATACCCAGTTCATTCTAGATATCCACCTTGGTTTCTTTTAATAATCAATAATAAGTCAATTCTTGTATCTAAATAAAAAAAAAATAGAATGAGCGGAAAAACCCAATTTGGAAAATTGCGGATTTATTTATAATGCAAAAACACCGAAAACATATAAACAATAAATACATCAATAGATAACATATAAACTTCAATCTAAAGAGGAGGCTTCAGGCAAACCATCTTCATTAAGTACTAGCCCATCACTACCAAGCTTCTTCAAAGCTTCTGTATTCTTCTTGATCAACAATTGTCTAGCTTCATCCTCGGTAACAATCTTAAAGTCCCAATTTAAATACCAATCATGAGGTTTCATATCATGTTGCTTGGCTCTTGCTTCACCCAATGGCTCCAAATCAAACACCAAAGCAGATTTAACACCAAAGACAGCATCAGAGAATTCGTACTTATCACCACGAAGATATAATGCTGTGATCAACTTATCATATCCTGGTTTTTCAATTATGAAATGAATATGGGCAGGTCTATAAGGGTGACGATTTATTTTTTGTAATAGTTTCCCAACTGGACCATCATGAGGAATGGCATATGGAACAGGTTTAGTTGCTTTGATAGTAAAGGAACCGTCTTCGCTGGTCTTAAAGATCCCTCTCATATCAGGATGTTCACGATCTGAGTATTGAGTGTCATATAATCCATCAGCGTCACAATGCCATAAATCGAGGGTGGCACCGGCGATTGGGTTCCCACGGGTATCTGTAAGCTTTCCTTGAATAAGAAGGGGTTCTCCCTTGTCTTCCTTTTCTTCAGAACAGATGGAATCACCTTGTTCCTTTTCCTCAGCATCGTGGGTATGGAAAGGGCCCAATAATGTACCGACGCTGGCACCATCAGGTTTGGGATGAGAAATACCATCAACCAACACAGAAAGGCCCAATATATCCGATAACAACACGAATTCTTGTCTGATATCAGTAGTAATATGTCCACAATCAGTTAAGAATTGGATACCCGCGTACCATTCTTCAGTTGTCAATCTAGTTTCTCGGGCAAAATCATGAAGATGTTGGACTAATTTGGTCATGACGAATAAGAGACGTTTGTCTTTGTGTTGGGAATTGATGGTGATGGTGTTTTCGGTGATGGTTTCATCACTCATGTCGACTAATTTTATTTGCGATGGCATGGCTGGTTGATTACAATTGGTATATACTTGCTTGTTGATCTGATATAAATAAAACAACAGATAAAGAGACAAAGGGGATTCCAGAGATATTTATATGGTTGAGAACAAGAGATTATAATTAAAGGCATATCCGACAACCGAGGAAAAATATAATTCCGAGACGTTTTTTAAATATGGGGTTATGGGGTTATGGGGGAAAACAAATTAACCCCCCCACCCCCCCCAGTATAAACAACACGATGGAATTAACGGCAATTCCGGAGATCATCACCAGCAAACTGATCCCGCCACGAACCATGGCTCTAGTAGTTCAAGGCAAATTCAATGGAAGCAGTGTATCCATAAACTCCCAAACCACAAACAATACCAATGGCCTTATCACTTAAGTAACTTTGATGTCTAAATGATTCTCTTTGATGAACATTAGTGATGTGAACTTCTATGAATGGAATGGCAGTACCCAATAATGCATCTCTAATGGCAATCGAAGTATGAGTATATGCCCCGGCATTTATCACGATAAACCCAACCCCTTCTAATTTAGCTTCATGGATTCTATCGACGATGAACCCTTCTGAATTGTTCTGATAGACTAATACTTCTGAATCATTTTGTTTTAATTCTGCTTGCTTGATAGCTGCTAATTCTATATCATGCAAGGTGGTAGTACCATATTTCTCGGGTTCTCTAGTACCTAACAAGTTGAGATTAGGACCATTTATTAACAACACTTTCTTGACCATTGTTCTCCGGGTGGGTGTATTGTGGGTGTATTGTGGGTGTATTGTGGGTGTATTGTGGGTGTATTGTGGGTGTCTACTCCGAGTGGAATAAGGTTATCTTCTTCCGTAATGATAACCAATCGTGAAAATTTTTTCTTGTGTCCGTCGATGTGGAGATTGGAAGCGATAAGAGGGAAATAGACTAACAAGTTGCCTAATTGTGGTCACAAGGTACACCAGTTTAGTCTCTATTACTAATCCATTACATAGCCATACTCTAAAACCTCTCCCCCCGTCCTCACTCTAATAGGTACCCGCTGCTGTTGAATATAGCGAATGCGGTGGTATTATTATGGAAATAGCGTTAATTCTGGTGGGGTTTTTTTTTGTCAGCGGTTAAGGGTTTTTCCGCAAGACTGGTCGGTCCGACTGTCTCCTTCCCCCCCTCCACCCGCCCCCTTCACCTAATTTCAACATTTCCATTTCCGATGGTTTTTTTCGTTGATATATATAATATAATCCCCAACAATGAATTCATCGATAACAACCGCCTTTATTAGACAACTCTCTTCAACAGCAAGAATCATGACTAAAGTACCTACCATCTCCGCCACCACCACCACTACCACAGAAGAACCAAAGAGATTTGGGTTAGAATCTCAAATCAAACGTAATCCCCACGGTGATTTCAATGCAGTTGAAAATTCCAGATCTAAATTTGATGCAGATAAGGCTTGGTCATATACTCAAATTCCAAATAAAGATTGGAAAGCTGGTTCGGGTGCTAATAACGATGAGTGGAAGAATCATCAAAAGTTGGAAATTGATCCATATGGGCCAAACAGATCCGCCGTTGATAATTACAAGACATTAATCAGTGCTGTTGTCCCCAGACCAATTGGTTTCGTGAGTACCATCAGTAAAGATGGGGTTCGCAACCTTGCACCATTTTCTTATTTCACAGTGGTCAATCATGACCCTCCAATTTTTACAATTGGTTTCAGTGGTGGAAAAGGTAATCCTAAAGATAGCTGCAAGAATATCTTGGAAACCGAGGAATTAACCATTAATATAATTAGTGAATGGTTTGTCGAAGCTGCTAACTATTGTTCTACTAATGCTCCTATTGATATTGATGAATGGAAACTCTCTGGCTTAACTCCTTTGGAATCCAGTAAAGTCAAGCCTCCTCATGTTGCTGAGTCTACCTTTTCTGTGGAAGCTAAATTAATCCATTCTCATGAATGGAAATCTAAATCTGATCCAACTAGAGCCACTGGTGTGCTCTGTATAGTGGAAGGTGTTAACTTCCACGTGAGAGAAGATGTCATCAATAAAGAATTAAATAATTTGGATATTTCCAAATTGAAACCGGTAAGTAGATTGGGGGGAATCACTTACGCTAGAACTATGGATGGATACGAGAGATTAAGACCAGACTTTAGTGTCGAAGAGAAGAAGGATGAAATTCAAGAGTTGTTAAAACTTTAGGTAATTATGTAGAAACAGATTTAAAGCTAATAGAAATATACCACTAACGTACAACTAACCTCTAATACTCTCATCTAGCAGTGTCTGTCAATTGATAGTATCACCCCACCATGAATTCCCCTTCCTCATAAAAACCATCTAGAACGCCGATATACGGCGTCGCCTGCATATAATCAGATGAGATGAAATTTTTTTTTTCTAACCGAAACCATAGAACAATCATGCAATCACACAACTACAACCACCACCACTTCCCACCACCACTTCCCACCACCACTTAACCCGCCCCATACATTATCATACTTAGATATATCGATAGATACGACATAGATATATAGACAGGATGACTACTGGTGAAATAAACATAGACACAGCTACTTTAGAACAATTAAGAGACGTTCTTATCAACAAAGCCGGTGATGAAAAACTTGCCAACCGATTTAGAGCATTATTCAACTTGAAATCAATAGGTGGTGAAAAGGATAACGCCAAAGAGGCAGCAAAAGCTATTGAATACATTTCTGAATCATTTCAAGATGATTCCGAGTTATTAAAACATGAAGTCGCTTATGTATTGGGTCAGACCAAGAACCTCCATGCTGCTCCTTACTTACGTGATGTTTTAACCAACTTGGACCAACAAATCATGGTTAGACACGAGGCTGCAGAAGCCTTAGGTGCTTTGGGAGATCAAGAATCCTTACCTCTTTTAGAAAAGTATTTCCATGACGATCCAGCGTTGGAAATTAGACAAACTTGTGAATTAGCAATTGAAAGAATTCACTGGGAGAATAGCGAGGCTTCAAAACTGGAAAAATTGGAAACCTCATTATATACCTCCATTGATCCTGCTCCCCCATTACCTACCGATGACGAAGTTAGCGGGTCCAAGATTGAAAAATTACAACTGGTTTTAAATGATCAGGAAAAACCTTTGTTTGAAAGATATAGAGCCATGTTCAGATTGAGAGATTTGAGTACCGATGAGGCATGTTTGGCATTAGCTACTGGATTTGATGACCCCAGTGCATTATTCAAACATGAAATCGCCTATGTTTTTGGGCAATTATGTAATCCAGTCACTGTTCCTTCGTTAATCAAAGTGTTGAAGGATGAGAGAGAAGCGGGAATGGTGAGACATGAAGCTGCCGAAGCTTTGGGTGCAATTGCTACTGATGAATGCTTACCAGTTTTGCAATCTTTCCTCGAGGATAAAGAAGCCGTGGTTAGGGATTCAGCCATTGTCGCGTTGGATATGTATGAATATGAAAACTCCAATGAATTGGAATATGCCGCGGTTAAGAATTAGGGATTGTTAATTGTATAGTTTATGAATGTGTGTTTTTAAATTTTTTTTTTGTTTTTGTTTCCGATTTTCTTTCTATTATTATAACTTTATCTAATGTACATATAAGGAGAGACGTAGTCTTCTTTTAGAGGGTCTATTAACCACATAGCAAAATTTTTCTTTTCTTTCTTTCTTTCAGGGCAGCTTTGCTTGACACTGGTAACTGTGGCTGTTACTGCAGTATTTTTCTTCTTCTAATTATTAGTTCTAAACCTGTATCCACAAGAAGTACAAGTATAAAACACCGTGGCACCTTCATCAGCCGATCTTAATTGTAAAGTATGATAACTCATTTCTTCATTACCACATTTTGGACATTTTTCCTTTATAGTGGCCCCCTCATCCAATTCATCCTTCTTTAAAGAGGTCTTCACGACGGATTTAGCACTTTTCAAAGTCGAGGGGAAAGCATCTTCTGATGAGGTAGTTACCACTTTTAAATTTGCAAATTTTGATTTTGAGTAGTTTGATGTGCACACTTGACAAGTGATGGTGGAGGAGGAACTACCATGAGAATCAAGGAGGTTACCACAATAATTGCAGAATATTAATGATCCGACGACTGACATGGTTGTGTTGGTAGTTAGTTAGTTAGTTAGTTAGTTAGTTGTTGTTGACGTTGTTGTTGTTGACGTTGTTGTTGTTGACGTTGTTGTTGTTGGTAAGGGTGGTGTACCAAGGTAACTAGTGAAAAATTATAGAGATGAGTTTGAAAATTGATCTTTTTTTTTTTTACAGGTTATAATTTAACTAACCAGAATGAGGTTTGGCACCATGCGCTACCAATCACATCAAAACAAGTGATTTTCGGTTTCTATTGCTGGTAGCAGAAGTAATCATGAACTGCAGTTAATACTGCTTCTTCCTGCATTCAGGGATGTTTAACCACTTCCTTGTAAATGTCCTTGAGGCTCCCCCCTTTTTTTTTTAAAAAAAATTACTCAGTCCTTCAGCTGTATAAAGCACATCAACTATCTTATGTGGATATCGACGAGCGTCAGAGATAATTGAGGAAGAACCCAAATTCAATCGAGATGCCCTCCTTGCTTTATTATATCACAGCACTTCCCGGGTGTATACACCACGTCAAGAAAACTAAACCATTCCAGGATCTTGCTTCTACTGGAACAAGAATAACATTAAGGGTAGCTTGCAACAAACCACTTACACAGGGTACCCAAAAAGATCATCCTGCATATTGCCAATGTTCCCATTATGATATTAATAACGCTTAACTGAAGTGGGTCAGGTCAAAAATAATACACCATTAACCAGAGTATTTCCACCAAAAATAAAGAAGCCCTCAATCAGCTGAACCACTGCTAAACACTAATAATAGGCTTCGATGCCTTCTACTCCCTCCCATAAAGTAAGTAGTGCAGTAAAGGGAAAGGGAACATACCCAGCTATTTCCATAATGTCCCTTGTATTTGAAACGCATTTTTTTTTGGTTTAACGTGTTAGTGTGTGCGTGCTGCGCGAAAGTTGAACGTGAAAAAAAAAAAAATACAAAAAAAAATCTTTTTTCAAATTTGTCATTGAACATCTTCTTTACTTACAAACACCACCAGCTAAGTCTTACTGTACATATCTCCAATACCCACTTCAGACATATACACATATATACACAGACACTATGGCTGCTCAACCGGGAATGATGCCCGACTTATCAAATGCCATTGTCGCTCAAGATGAAATGGGAAGACCATTTATTATTGTTAGAGATCAAGGCAAGAAAGAAAGAAGACATGGTATAGAAGCCACCAAATCTCATATCTTAGCTGCAAGATCAGTTGCTTCCATTGTTAAGACCTCTTTAGGTCCAAGAGGGATGGACAAGATTTTGATTAGTCAAGATGGAGATATTACCATTACCAATGATGGTGCCACTATTTTAACTCAAATGGATTTAGATAATGAAATTGCTAAATTATTAGTGGAATTATCCAGATCTCAAGATGACGAAATTGGAGATGGGACTACTGGGGTGGTTGTTTTAGCTAGTGCATTATTAGACCAAGCTTTAGAATTGATTGAGAAGGGAATCCATCCAATTAAGATTGCCAATGGGTTCGACGAAGCATGTAAGATTGCCATTGACCAATTAAATAAAGTAGCTGATGTGATTCCAGTTGACGACAACGCGTCCACTTTATTGAAGGCAGCTAAAACTTCACTTGGGTCTAAGATTGTATCTAAATCTCATGATCGTTTTGCTAAAATGGCAGTTGATGCGGTTATGGCAGTGGCTGATTTGGAGAGAAAAGATGTCGATTTTGAATTAATTAAAATGGAAAAGAAAGTAGGTGGATCAATCGAAGATTCTTGTTTAATTAAAGGGGTTTTATTAGACAAGGACTTTTCTCATCCTCAAATGTCTAAACAAGTTCAAGATTGTAAGATTGCCATTTTAACTTGTCCATTTGAACCCCCAAAGCCAAAAACCAAACATAAGTTGGACATTTCCACTGTAGAAGAATTTAAAGTGTTGCAAGAATACGAAAAAAAGAAATTCCAAGAAATGATTGATTTAGTTAAAGAATCAGGAGCAAATGTCGTGGCATGTCAATGGGGGTTTGATGATGAAGCTAACCATTTATTATTAGCTAATGGCTTAAATGCTATAAGATGGATTGGAGGTTCTGAATTGGAATTATTAGCAATTGCCACCAATGGTCGTATTGTTCCTCGATTTGAAGATTTAAAGGCACAAAAATTAGGAACTGCCGGTATAATTCGTGAATTATCATTTGGTACTACTAAAGATCGTATGTTGGTTATTGAAGAATGTTCCAATAGTAAAGCAGTCACCTGTTTTATTAGAGGATCCAATGAAATGATTATCGCCGAAGGGGTTAGAGCATTACATGATTCCGTTTGTGTGGTACGTAATTTAATCAGAGATAATAGAGTGGTATATGGAGGTGGGGCTGCTGAATTAACTTGTTCCCTTGCGGTATCTGAAGCGGCTGATAAACAAAAGGGGATTGATCAATATGCCTTTAGAGCATTCGCACAAGCATTAGATCAAATCCCAATGATATTAGCTGAAAACTCCGGTTTAGACCCTATTGAAACTTTATCATCCCTTAAATCCAAACAAATCAATGAAAATTGTTCTCATTTAGGGGTTGATTGTTTAGGTAAAGGAACTAACGATATGAAGGATTTATTCATCATCGACCCATTCATTGGAAAGAGACAACAATTGTTGTTGGCTACTCAGTTGACTAGAATGATATTGAAGATCAATAACGTCATCATCAGCGGTAAAGATGAGTATTAGAGTAGGCTTTCTATTGCTCTCTCTCTCTATGTATATAATAATAATAATTATAACATAGCCATATTAGTTAGCTTGATATAATCTTAATCAGTCGTGTAAGCTGTTCAAAAAAACCTCCATTCGTTGAAATTCTCGAGAGAGAAAGAGAGAACAAAAAAAAAAAGGGAGTTTCAGTTTTCAACTCAACTCGGAAGTGAGAATTGCCTCAAGTTAGATTTCACCTTTAGGGAGTTACTTATCACTAGTTGCTACTACCAAGACTTACTACCATCATTACAGGAATAGCTAAACACCACTCAATTACTTCAATTGAACCAAAATATCATCATCATCCTCCTCCTCCTCCTTTTTTTCTTTCTAACCTTGCTTTGTCTATAAAACTCCCCAATCAAATTTCAAGTAATCATGAGTATGGGAACACCAGCCGTTGTCATGGACAATGGGACAGGTTTAACAAAATTAGGATTTGCCGGTAATGATTCACCATCATATGTGTTTCCCACTGCCATTTCCACTTCATCCGCATCTTCCAAAACTTCAAAAGGAGCAGCCAATAGGTCTTCCAATGTTGCTTCAAAAAGAGGATTAGAGGATTTAGATTTCTTTATTGGAGATGAAGCCATTGAGGCATCCAATGGGCCTAATTATGGATTGCACTATCCTATCAAACATGGACAAATTGAAGATTGGGATCAAATGGAAAGGTTCTGGGAAAGTTCAATTTTTAAATATTTAAGGTGTGAACCAGAAGATCATTATTTCTTATTGACTGAACCTCCATTAAACCCCCCTGAAAACAGAGAAAGCACCGCCGAAATTATGTTTGAAAGTTTCAATTGTGCTGGTCTTTATATTGCCGTACAAGCTGTATTGGCATTAGCTGCTAGTTGGACATCACCCAAGGTGCAAGATAGATCTTTAAGTGGTACAGTTATTGATTCTGGTGATGGTGTTACTCATGTTATCCCAGTGGCCGAAGGGTATGTTATTGGTGGGGCCATCAAGAATATCCCTCTTGCTGGTAGAGATATTACTTCATTTATTCAACAGTTGTTGAGAGACCGTGGTGAATCCGATACAAGTTTACAAACTGCTGAAAAGATAAAGCAACAGTTCTGTTATGTTTGTCCTGATATTGTTCAAGAATTTAGTAGATTTGATCAATATCCTCAAGAAAAGTTTGCTCAATACATTGTTGAGTATACTGACAAGAATAAATCAAATACCGTTGACGTTGGATACGAAAGATTCTTAGCTCCAGAAATATTTTTCAACCCTGAAATCTGCTCCTCTGATTTTTTAACTCCATTACCAACTGTGGTTGATCAAGTGATTCAAGCATCGCCAATTGATGTTCGTAAGAAGTTGTATAAAAATATCGTCTTATCGGGTGGTTCAACTATGTTTAAAGATTTCGGTAAAAGATTACAACGAGATTTGAAATCTATTGTAAATGAAAGAATCCACATTAGTGAAAGATCAAGTGGAGTTCAAAGTTCTGGGGTTGATGTGCAAGTCATTTCTCATAAGAAACAAAGATACGCCGTTTGGTTTGGTGGATCCTTATTGGCTCAAACAGCCGAATTTAAAAGTTATTGTTACACCAAGAGTGACTATGATGAATATGGACCAAGCATCGTGAGAAACTTCTCCTTATTTGCTGTACCATAGTCACCATAGACTTTTGCTCATCACGTTTCCACCACCCCGCCGCAGCCGCCACCCCGCCCCGCCCTGGCTCCCCCCTATAACGGGGTACCTCCCCCCCAATCTGTCTCTATATATATAAAATCTCTCTCTCCCATAGCTTTTTGTCGTTTTTTTTAAAATAGATAGATTTTTTATAAAGTCGTGTACGTGTTACAAAAACCATTTTTTTTTTGTTTTGAATGAATGAATGATAAGCGCAATTTTTGTAAATTTCAAAAGCGAACCGACATTTACAACCATCAAATCAACTGGGCACGATCAATCGATCACACTAGCTTTAAGTACACCTACAACGACAATGTCATCCACCACGGCATCTACCCAGCTACTGGTTGTAGATGGAGTTGTACTTGCGCAAATTTTTACTGGGTTGAAGTCCAATCGAGAAGAAGAACGAACAAGGTATGCGCAAGAATTACGAAATCATTTATCATCGATAGCTAGGGACTTATCATCAGAGCAATTCAACAGATACAACAACGATATCAACAAGGCAGTGTTTGAATTGTTACACCGTGACGAAACTTTTGAGATTTTGGGTGGTATTGCTGCCTTGAATGCATTAATTGATTTTGATTCTGGGGTGGGAAAAGAAAACGCCAGTAAAACCGCCCGATTTTCAAATTATTTAGGTCCATTGATCCTATCTAATGATCTTATCATTATGAAACAGGCAACAAAGACATTGGGGAAGTTGGCCCGATTGGGGGGAAATTTAACTGGAGATTTTGTTGATTATGAAGCAAAAAGAGCCATTGAATGGTTACAGAGCGATAATAAACAACATGAACATCGAAGACATGCTGCGATTTTAATTATAACTGCTCTTGCTGATAATGCCCCTACTTTATTGTCCCCGTTGATAAATCAAATTTTGGAAAATTTGTGGGTGCCTTTACGAGATCATAAGTTGATTATTAGAAATGATGCCGCCATTGCGCTTCAGAAATGCATGGATATCATTTATGATCGAGATATCAATGCTCGTACTTTTTGGGTCAAAAGAATGATTGAACTGGCCTCGAGAATACTCAATGAACACGATGTTGGTGAATCTAATGATAATATAAATGGCAATAATAGTAGTAGCAATAATAATAATAATAATAATAATAGCAACAACTACTACAACAATAGCACTGGCTATTCATTCATCTCCTCATCTTCACCTCAATCAAGTGAGAATATTCATGGCTCATTATTAGTCTATCATGAATTACTCAAATATTATCATGATCCATACATTGCCTCTAAATTTGAACAAATGTATGAAAATACCATCTTATACAAACATCATAAATTATCCATAATCAGACAAGAATTAACCAACATTTTCCCATTATTATGCAAAGTCAATACTGAATTATTTGTGGAAAAGTATCTTCATCGAACCTTATTCTATTATTTATCCCAACTTAAGAAATATAAAGGACAACATAGTGAAACTGCCAATTCAGATAAAAGTGCAATTTTCAAAAGTATTGGATTAATAGCGTTGGAGGTGGGAAATCAAATGGCAACTTATTTGGATGCAATTTTGGATAACATAAGAGAAGGTTTAACATATTCTTCCAATACTGGTGTACAACTGATTTTAGCAAATGCAGTAGTATCTAATGAAACTCCCAATATAAATGCCACCTCGATTGCCAATTTAACTTCAGGTTCAAAATATACTGCAAGTAGAAAGGAAACAGAACCGGCGATATTTGATTGTATTGGGAAATTATCAATTGCAGTAGGTCCAGCATTAACTAAACATTTACAACGTGATATTTTGGATATGATGTTTGCTAATTGTTCATTGTCAAAACATATGCAAGATGTTTTACAAACCCTTATAACTAATATACCCACTTTAACCAACCTAATTAATGAGAAATTATTGAATTTATTAAGTTTGGTATTATCTGGGAAAGGATTCCAACCACCAGGATCACCATACGGAACCATAAAAGTTAATCATGCCCTCGCCAGAGATTGTAGATTGATTATGATTTCTAGAGATACCGGTATGAGTATTAATAGTATTCTAATCAACCAAGAACAATATGAAAGATTGGATAGCAGGATTTTAGTGCAAGCATTGGAAATGTTGGCATTTTTTAAATTTGAAAATTATCAATTAAATGAGTTTGTCAGATATTGTACAATTACATATTTAGAACATAGAAGTCCCGAGGTTAGGTTAACTGCTACCGTTACCTCTTGTGAAATATTCGTTAAGGATCCAATATGCCAACAAATTAGCGTCAATGCATTAAATGCCGTTAATGAAGTGTTGGGGAAATTGCTTTCAATTTCCATTACTGACCCATCGCCAGATATTAGATTGGAAGGGTTGAATTGCTTAGCCAATGCGGGTAATTTCGATGCCCAATTATCACAAGCTGATAATGTAAGATTGTTATTCATTGCATTAAATGACGAGATATTCACGATTAGAGAAGTGACTATTCGTATCCTTGGTAGATTGTCAGCTATCAATCCAGCATATATCGTACCCTCATTAAGAAAAACCTTAATTCAATTGTTGCAAAGGTTAGAGTATTCTACCACTAGTAGAAAGAGAGAGGAAAGTGCAATATTATTATCCTTACTCATTAGTAATTCCAAAGATTTGACTAGACCATACGTTAAGCCCATTGTGGAAGCATTATTACCAAAAGCCAAAGACATAAGTTCATCAGTGGCATCAAGTGCGATTAATTGTTTAGGAGAATTAGCTGTGGTGGGAGGTGAAGATTTGAAACCATTTATCCCCAGTTTGATGCCATTAATATTGGAAACATTTCAAGATCAAAGTTCTTCCTATAAGAGAGATGCCGCATTAAAAACATTGGGGCAATTGGCCTCATCATCAGGATATGTAATTCAGCCATTATTGGATTATCCTCAATTATTAGGTATGCTTGTGGGGATATTAAAACTGGAGACTTCTCCCAAGATCCGGAGAGAAACAGTTAGATTATTGGGTATTCTAGGTGCCCTTGATCCTTATAAGCATCGTGAAGTAGAACAGAATTCAAAGAGCATACCAACAGAACAAAATGCACCACCAATAGATGTGGCATTGTTGATGCAAGGCATGTCACCATCAAATGAAGAATACTACCCTACGGTAGCTATAACCAATTTAATGAAGATTTTAAAAGATCCATCGTTAAAAGAACATCATACAAAAGTTATTCAAGCTATAATGTACATATTCCAAACATTAGGATTAAGATGTGTTTCATTCTTGCCTCAGATTATTCCAGGAATTATTAATGTAATGCATACCTGCCAACCATCAATGTTAAAATTTTATTTTCAACAATTAGGTGCCATGATTTTGATTGTCAAGCAACATATACGGCCATTCTTAAATGATATATTCGAAGTGGTTAAGGAATTTTTCTCAACCAATTCTCAATTCAATATTCAAGTTATTATCATTGGAGTGATTGAATCAATCTCCAAGGCTTTAGAAGGTGAATTTAAGATGTATTTGCCGGATATTTTAACATTATTATTAGAGGTATTTGAAGGTGATAAAACCGAGAAACGAGCTCCATCAATGCATATACTAAGAAGTTTTGTGGTGTTTGGAAGTAATATTGAAGAATTTGTTGATATCATCGTGCCTAATATTGTCAGATTATTTGAAAATGGACCCACGGAATTAAAGAGAGCGGCAATTGAAACTATAGGTAGACTATCGAAGAATGTCATGTTGAACGATATGTCATCAAGAATTATCCATCCATTATTGAGAATTCTCAGTCAATCTAATGACGAGTTGAAAGAGCCCGCCATTAACACCTTGAGTTATTTATTAATTCAACTAGGGGGAGAATTTAGTGTATTTATCCCCGTTATTAAGAAGGTATTATTGGAGCAAAAGATTTACGCTCCAAAATTTGAACAATTAGTTAGCAAACTTGTTAGTGGTGATCCATTACCACTCCATTTGGATATTTATAAAGATTACGATCAAAGTCATTACGACGTAGCTGATTCAGATATGCCATCAAAGAAATTACCCGTGAATCAATCAGCATTGAAAACCGCATGGGACGCTAGTCTGCGTAGAACTAAAGAAGACTGGCAAGAATGGATTGGAAGACTTTCAAAAGAATTGCTATTACAGAGTCCTTCACACGCGATTAGAGCCTGTGCTGGGTTAGCATCTGATTATTACCCCCTCGCAAAAGATCTTTTCAATGCCAGTTTTGCCAGTTGTTGGAGTGAGTTGTATTCGCAGCATAAAGAAGAATTAGTGCAGGCTTTTTGTATTGCCCTTTCATCTCCCAGCAATCCTCCGGAAATTCATCAAATTTTATTGAATCTCGCTGAATTTATGGAGCACGATGATAAGTCACTACCAATTGCCATCACCACCTTGGGCCAATACGCTCAACGTTGTCATGCCTTTGCCAAGGCGTTGCATTATAAAGAATTGGAGTTTTATGAAGAACCAACCACGCCAACTATTGAATCATTAATCAGCATCAATAACCAATTACAGCAATCTGATGCCGCTATAGGTATTTTGAAGCATGCTCAACTACATCATGAACTTCAATTGAAGGAAACCTGGTATGAAAAATTACATCGTTGGGATGATGCCTTGAAAGCATATAACGAAAGAGAAAAACTCGAACCCAATGATATGGAAATTACCATGGGGAAAATGAGATGTTTACATGCTTTAGGAGAATGGGAACAACTTTCCGAGTTGGCTCGCAGTAAATGGGATAATTCATCTAGTGATATCAAAAGAAGTGTGGCGCCATTAGCAGCCGCTGCCGCTTGGGGTTTAGGACAATGGGATAGAATGGATTCATGTATCAAAGTGATGAAACGGGAGTCACCAGACAAAGCCTTCTTCAATGCCATTTTAAGTCTTCATCGTAATAATTTTGAAGATGCCTCTAATCACATTTTGAAAGCTAGAGATTTATTAGTGACCGAAATCACTGCCTTGGTAAGTGAAAGTTATAATAGAGCATATGGGGTGGTGGTTAGAGTGCAGATGTTGGCCGAATTGGAAGAAATCATTAAATATAAGTGTTTACCGCAAGGATCGGAAAAGAGAGCCATAATGCGTAAGACTTGGAACACGAGATTATTGGGATGTCAAAGAAATGTCGATATATGGCAAAGAATGTTGAAGGTGCGGGCCTTAGTTATCAAACCCAAGCAAGATATGGACATGTGGATTAAATTTGCCAACCTTTGTAGAAAATCAGGCAGACTTAACTTGGCGGAGAAGTCATTGAATTCATTATTAGAAGAAGGTTCACCAGAAAATCCATCTCGTGCTCCTCCACAGGTTGTTTACGCCCAATTGAAATACATGTGGGCAAAGGGACAAAGACCAGAAGCGTTACGTCATTTAATTGACTTTACCACTAGGATGTCACAAGACCTTGGATTAAACCCCAATGATTTGATTACACAACCATTGCCATCAGAAGGGCCAGGTATTCCTAAACATGTGGAAGAGTATACCAAGCTATTGGCAAGATGTTTCTTAAAACAAGGTGAATGGCAAATTGCTTTAAATAGCAATTGGAGAACCGAAACGTCAGAGATTATTTTAGGAGCATATTTGTTAGCCACCCATTTCGACAATAAATGGTATAAAGCATGGCATAATTGGGCCCTTGCAAACTTTGAAGTTATTTCATTATACACTAGTCAGAACAATGCCAATAATAATAAGTTTGAAGTTTTGAATCAAGTTGATTCTGAAAGTACCCCTAATAGTGAGAATACCCCCGAACAACCAGCAAGTCAACCAGGAAGTCAACCACGACAACCAAGTCAACCAAGTCAACATAACATCATTCCAATCGAAGCTGTTCAGAGACATGTGATTCCTTCTATCAAGGGTTTCTTTCATTCCATCGCATTGTCGCATTCTAATTCCCTCCAAGATATGTTGAGATTGCTTACTTTATGGTTTAAATTTGGTGGAATTCCCGAAGCAGCACAAGCTATGACCGAAGGTTTCAATATGGTTAAGATCGATAACTGGTTAGAAGTTGTTCCTCAATTGATCTCTCGTATTCATCAACCAAACCAAATCGTAAGTAGGTCATTATTTGGATTGTTAACAGACTTGGGTAAGGCACATCCTCAAGCCTTGGTTTATCCATTGGCAGTGGCCATAACCTCAGAGTCTGTTAGTCGTAAGCGAGCTGCTGAATCTATCATTGAAAAGATGAGATTACATTCAGCAACCTTGGTTGATCAATCCGAATTGGTCAGTCATGAACTTATTAGAGTGGCAGTACTTTGGCACGAACAATGGTATGAAGGATTAGAAGATGCATCAAGATTATTCTTTGGAGAACACAATACTGAAAAAATGTTTGAAGTTCTTGAACCGCTTCACCAAATGTTACAAAAGGGACCAGAAACAATGAGAGAGCAAGCATTTGCAAACGCTTTTGGAAGAGAGCTTGCCGATGCTTATGAATGGGTGATGAATTTCAGAAGAACCAAGGATATCACTAATTTGAACCAAGCTTGGGATATTTACTACAATGTTTTCCGGAGAATTACTAGACAATTGCCACAATTGGTTAGTCTAGAATTACAATTTGTGTCTCCTAATTTGGAAAAAGCCCGAGATTTGGAATTAGCTGCCCCCGGTACATACGAGGCAAACAAACCGGTAATAAGAATCATTAGATTTGATCCTACCTTTTCGGTTATTTCCTCTAAACAAAGACCAAGGAAACTTTCGTGTCGGGGAAGTGATGGTAAGGACTATCAATATTTGTTGAAAGGTCACGAAGATATTAGACAAGATAATTTAGTTATGCAATTGTTTGGATTAGTCAATACCTTGTTAGTCAATGATCCTGAGTGTTTCAAGAGACATTTAGATATTCAGCAATACCCTGCAATTCCCTTATCACCAAAAGTTGGTTTATTAGGCTGGGTTCCTAACAGTGATACTTTCCATGTTTTAATTAAAGGTTATCGAGAATCGAGAAATATCATGTTGAATATCGAACACCGTCTTTTGCTTCAAATGGCTCCTGATTATGATATCTTGACATTATTACAGAAGGTTGAAGTGTTCACCAGTGCTTTGGATAGTACAAGAGGTCAAGATTTATATAAAGTGTTGTGGTTGAAATCAAAGTCCTCAGAAGCTTGGTTAGATCGTCGTACAACTTATACCAGATCTTTAGCAGTTATGTCAATGGTGGGTTATATTCTCGGTTTAGGTGATAGACATCCTTCCAATTTGATGTTGAATAGAATTACCGGTAAGGTTATCCATATTGATTTTGGTGATTGTTTCGAAGCTGCCATTCTTCGAGAAAAATACCCCGAAAAGGTTCCATTTAGATTGACTAGAATGTTAAATTATGCCATGGAAGTAAGTGGTATCGAAGGGTCATTTAGAATTACTTGTGAACATGTCATGAGGGTGTTGAGGGATAATAAAGAATCATTGATGGCCATTCTTGAAGCATTTGCCTATGATCCATTGATCAATTGGGGGTTTGATTTTCCAACTAAAGCAGTGGCTGAAGCTACTGGTATTAGAATACCGCAAGTGAATACAGCTGATTTATTAAGACGTGGCCAAATTGATGAAAATGAAGCAGCTAGATTACAGAAGCAGAATGAATTAGAAATTAGAAATGCCAGAGCGGCCTTGATTTTGAAAAGAATTACCGACAAATTAACTGGTGACGATATCAAGAGACTTAAAGGATTAGACGTTCCTACCCAGGTAGATAAATTGATTCAACAAGCTACAAGTGTAGAGAACTTGTGTCAACATTATATCGGTTGGTGTTCGTTCTGGTAGAATAGTTTCCCTCTTTTTTTTGCAGGTTAAAAATGTTTGTTTGTTTTTGTTTCTGTTTGTTTCTGTTTTTGTTTTTGTTTTTAATGTACAATATATTAGTTTCTATGTAAGCTTATGCAATCTTTTTGGAGACGTTGGTGAAACCAACCCCCTTTATTGACACGGTCATGAAATTGGCTTCTTCAATTTGATCGTCACTTTCTTTCAAGAAGGCCTCTGTTCCAAATACTTGTTGAATATCTCTCAAATTATGTACAAGACTTTCATTTACCTGGCTTTGGTGGATTTTGATTCTTCCGATATCTTCTTTTCCAATAGTCATAAATACAAGGGCCAATAACATTTGATAGCTACCCATGACCCCACTCTTGGTTAATTCTTCCAAGAGCTGGTAAGCGACACTTTCTCCCAAATCTTCAGGTAGGGACTGAGCTTTACCAACCCCTTCGGTAACAATTCTCCATCCTTTCTTTGATTCAGCAACTAATGTCATACCAAACCCAGGAGATTTACCTGCATTTTCTCCTCTCCAGACATCTGCCGTTATATTAACTTCAATTCCAGTAGGTTTCAATACTTGTCTTGCTGCGTCTATCATTCTATTAACGGTCGAAGGAGATACTCTAGTACAATATGCAACACCACGAATAGCAGAAAACTTAGGGACCTCTAATGCGTGTATGGTTAATGGTTGTGGAATTAAAGAATCACACAAGAGATGAACTTCACCTCCACCTAATGGTGGAGAACCTCGTTTCAAAATGTGCAAGGATACTTCTCTGACCCCAAATTTTTCCATTACTGGCAATAATCCCCATTTAATACAATCAACACCACTATCACTGGAATTTTCCGATGCGGTTAACCCTTTAAAGATAATCGAGAACTTCTTCTTGGAGAATGGGGCAAGGAATAACATTGGTTCGATAAAATATGCCACGGGCTTGTTATTTGGACAATTATGAGTTAATTCACCTCCGGTTATAATTCCCGGCCTATATATCACCGTGGTACCAGTGTATGAAATCTCAATATGAGAACCGTTAGTAACAGATTCAAGCAATCTTAAAAATGATACTTCATGGTCCCTTAAACCTGGATTCATGTCATTTGATCTGATTTTAGAAATCTTGATTGGCTTTCCTGATAATGTTGATAAAACCAAACGAAATCTAAAGTTTCTATGACCTTCAAACACAGTCACACCAGCCTTGACACTTGACATTTTCTTGATTATTAATGAATATCTCTTTTAAGGATAAGTAACACTTATCGGAAACACTCGTTATTAGAAATCCTCTCCCCCCTCTCCCAAAATTTTTTTTTTCTCAATGCTCATCTTGGAAAAATTTACGATAGAGATCACGTGAGATGCACATGATATAAAATAGTTGTGCATGCACACACGACCTTTCCCAGATTTGTTTCTTTCTGCTGTTGAAACAACAACTAGTTGAACCCAATTCTTACTAACACTACACCTTCTTCCCCATCACCAACGATCAAAAAGCAGATGTCGAATACAGAGAATCAATTGAAACGAGAGGTTTCTAATTCAAATATAGTTAATGGAGATCACAAAAGACAGAAAATAGAAGCATCAAACCCACAACTTGATGACTTATTTGGAGATATTCCCACCAGCAACCACCCAGTACCACAAGTTCAGGATGCTACAAATGGCACTCCTATAGATGCGGACTTTAATAGTTTACCAGTGACGTTATTACAAAATGAAGCGTTGTCTCCTAGTAAAGAGGTGGTGCAATCTCCCATTCCAACAAAAACCGGCGTTGGTTTGAAAAATGGTACTGATAATGATGACAATGTGGCTTCGGGAATACCGACACCAAGCGGCCCGGAATCACAAGCAAAAGTAGAGAAAGAAAAGCTCGATAGCACCGATCCATCCAAATTGAATGATGCTATAGCAGCAGCCGGGGTTGATATTCAACAAGAAGAGGAATTATTATTTCAACAACAACTCAATCGAAAATCAGATATGTCCAAAGATTTAAAGCAAATGATAAAGTCATCCAAACCTCCCGCGTTCTTGAACAATTATCATTTAGCAGCATTCATGAATAAAGTAGCCAAAGAGAATGGAATACAGCAAAACTTTTTACAAGATGGGGATATGCTTGAATTACTCTCGGCTGCCTGCGAGGCCTGGATGTCAAAACTTGTTCACAAGACAGTAGTGTTATCTAAACATAGAAGAAGAGGTATTCCGAATGTAAGTTCCAGTAAAAAGTCGAGTGGTTCTAGTTCTGCCCCCAGGTCAGAATTATCAAAAGAATTGAGAAATATTGCCGTAAAGCAAAAGGAATTAGAAGAGAAACGAGTAAGTAAAAGGATAATATTGGGGTTGGAAAGGGGCGCCAATGATCCTTCGGCAGATGACTCCGCCAATGGCGACTCCAAGGCAGGTGCCGAAGAAACGTTACACCGAGCTGCTAATGCCACGGCAGCCATGATGACTCTGAACCCGGGTAGGAAGAAGTATTCCTGGATGTCTTCTAGCAACAGTGCAGGTGCCGATGCCGGAAAAGGAACCACCGATACCGAAGGAAAAGGTAAACAAAGTGCTATTATGTCAGTCAGAGGTGACAATGGACTTCGTTTCAGAGAAATCAGGGCAGGAAATTCCATAGTAATGAAAGATATCTTGGGTGCATTGGAAGATGAGAGGATTGGAACTGAGAAAGCCCTTGTTAAAGGGTATGCTAAATTGAAGGATTAGAAGGAACGTTCACTATTTCCTGAATGCCATCAAACAGAAAATTACAGTACCCCACACCCCCCACCCCATTTTATAGGACCATGACTTTCTAGACACATATATCTATGTATAATTATAACATTAATACACCAACTACATTACACAACTCTACAAACGGACGCACTGTTGATTGATGGTTGGGCCCAGCCCTGTGCGCGTTTGTTTTGTTTGAGGGAGGAAAAAAGTAAACAAAAAAGATCTCAAACCAAATCAAATCAAACCAAACCACCACCTCCTCCTTCTTCTTCTTGAACGCCTTTTTCTTCTAGTTTTGACGTCAATACAATATGGATTTCAACCTATCGTCTTACTTCAACTCGTTTGATATTGATAAAGATTATTCAGTCCAGTTTTCAGACATCGACTCGAAATTTGAAACCATCACTGATGCCTTAGCTAGTAGTGCTGATGGGTTAACCTTCAACCATGAACTATTTGAAGACGTTATAGAACTAGCCCACGGATTTAGAACCCTAGAGAGCAAACATCAAAGACAGTTAACCTATTTGATTACTTCATCATTTAACACCATTGGCCAATCAACAATACTTGCTCTTGAAAATGGAGACTTTTTTGACGCCATCGATTCCATTAAATCAAGTTTGGAAAAATACGGGTATTTAATGTTTGTCATTCTAAAGTATTTAGGAAAAGATGACTTTTCACAAGTGGGTGGCAGATCACAGAAATCGGTTCCTCGTGAAGTGCTAGCAAAATGGAAATCGAATTGTTCAGAAGTTGAAGATTGTTTGGAAACCATTAATAATATTTTAAAAGTTGAACTTTCTAAAATATTCGTCACTACACCCGAAAGAGATGCTTATATTGAGTTATTCACAAGACCCATAGTCAATCTCATGGAAAGTCCGGAAAGAATGAAAATACCGGGAATTAAAATCACAATCTTTACAGCCATTGCAGTTGCCGTCACTAATCATGGACATGGAACTATTATTCAACATTCAATTATTCAATGTTTAGCATATTATGCCCACTTGCCTCAATATATGGCCGAGCTTTTAAAGTTAATTTCAGACAAGTATGATCACATCTACTTAACAGAAGAAGTGCTTCGAGAAATTTCTCAAACCCATTTCAGTACCAACGATACCACCGGTCCAAAAGCAGTTTCTGAATTCTTAATTAAACTTTCTGAGTTAAGTCCGAGATTGATCCTTAAACAGATGACTAGTATTGCACAATTATTAGACAATAGTAACTATTCATTGAGGTGTTCAGTAGTTGAGACCTGTGGAAATATAGTAGTGGACATTATCCAACATCAAGAGACTGGGGAAGATGAAGATGGTCATAATGGGTCACAACAACTTGAAAAGCTTCTTGATCTTCTCGAAGATAGGTTCTTGGATCAGAATCCTTATGTAAGAACAAAAGCTTTTCAAGCATTAGCTAAAGTTGCCGGATTAAAAGTTAAACTTACTGCCAGAAGACAGAAAATGATGGCGCTTGCTGTTCGATCATTGGATGATAAAAGTACTTTGGTTAGACGTAATACTATAAAACTAATTTCCAAGTTGGTTTTGAATCATCAATTTCAAGGTCCTCATGGAACCCAACTCGGATATAAATTTTGGAAAGCTCAATTGGACGAGGCTGAAGTTGAACTAACAAAGTATCTACCACTTTCTCCTAACAAGAAAAAGATTGGTACTGATGATGACCTAGCTATGGAAAATGACTCAGATGAAGATAAGGGAGAAGAAGAAGAAGAAGAAGAAGAAGATAAAGAAGATAAAGAAGAGAACGACTCTAGTAGTGAACATGAAGCCTCCGTACTTGTAGAGCAACAAGAACACAACTTACCTGATAGAACCGTTTTATATCGTGCAAAACTTAAACATAGCTATTATAAAGATGCTGTTGATTTCGTGGAAGCAGTTCAACATGGAACTGAAGTTATATCTCGCTTATTATTTTCCAAGAATAGAAATGAAGCAATCGATTCAATGGACTTCCTTGTGCTTGCTGACGCGTATGGTGTTGAAAACGCTGCTATTGGCATCAAAAAGATGCTTCATTTAGTGTGGATGAAAGGATCTTCCGACGAAGGACAGTCTGTAGCTGCTCATTTGATTGATTGTTACAAGACATTATTTTTAACCGCGCCTCAAAGTGATGATAGGATCGAAAAGGCGGCATACATTGCTATGAACTTGATTGGGTTAACTTATGATTCTTCAATTGCTGATTTGGCTTCCTTAGAGAAACTTTTGGGGTTGATGTATGTTGCAAATTTAATCAACCATGAAGTTATTAAGATATTGTGGCAGATTTATACTATCCAAACTGGAGAAGAAGACAAAACAACTAGAAAACAAAGAAGAGGGGCGGTGATGCTATTGGGTATGCTTGCGATTGAAGATAATGAAATTGTTCTTCGTGGATTGGATTCATTATTGGGTGTTGGATTGGGAGAAAAAGGTAAGCATGATTTGGTGTTATGCAAATACACATGTATTGCCATCCAAAGAATAGTTCCAGGCGGGTCGAAAAAGAATATGTCAAATGTTAGGATTACTCGTGAAGATGAAGCCATTGAAAAATTAAAGGCGGTTTTGTTGGGTTATGACGTAAATCCAGATTGGTACGCGGTGGCCGAACAAGCTATTGGTGCCGTTTATCAAGCATCATCATCTCCCGATGAAGTATGTTCGGATATAATCAAGTCAAAAGCAATGTCTGTATTTAAGCAGAGTAGTAAACCCAATGAATCCCCAGTAGTTGCTCTTTCTCAGTTACTTTTTATTGTGGGACATGTTGCAATCAAGACGATTGTTCATCTTGAGAAGCTTGAAGCACAGTTCAAGAAAAAGAAACACGATGCTGAGTCTAAAAATAAGGGGTCCGAGTCCCATAATAAAAATAATGCACAACAACAACATCAACAACAACAACAAGAAGAAGAAGCTGCTAGTGAGTTGGAAATGATTGGAGGTACTTCTGAAGATGATTTCACCGATGCTGTCTTGCACGTCAAAGAGCGAGAATTATTATATGGTGAACATTCGCTTTTGGCTAGGTTTGGTCCCTTGGTTCAGCAAATCTGTTCCGACAATAACAATTACAACGATAAAGCCTTGCAAAGATCAGCTGTTCTATGTATGGTCAAGTTGATGTGTGTCTCTTCGATATATTGTGAAGAGAATTTACCTTTATTACTTACAATCATGGAGAAATCCGATGATCCATATATTAGATGTAATTGTGTGTTAGGATTGGGAGATATGGCGGTTTGTTTTAATAATATCGTGGATGAAAATACCGATTTCATATATCGCCGTCTTACTGATCCTAGTATTATGGTCCAGAGAACTTGCTTGATGACAGTAACCTTCTTAATTTTGGCAGGTCAAGTTAAAGTTAAAGGTCAATTGTCATCAATGGCTAAATGCCTTGAAAATCCCGATCAAGGTATAAGTGATATGTGCAGATTATTCTTTGCAGAATTGGCCACTAAAGATAATGCCATTTATAATGGGTTCATTGATATCTTTAGTGGATTATCAAATGATGATTCGTTATCTAAAGATGCCATGAAGAGAATTATCAAATTCTTAATTTCATTCATTGATAAAGAGAAACACCAAAAACAATTATCAGACAAGTTGTTGGTAAGGTTGAACAAGTGTCATGATGAACAAGAATGGAATGATGTTGCGTTTGTGTTGAACTCAATACCGTATAAGAATGAAAATATTGCCGCTGCATTGACTGGAGGGTTTAAGTTGGTACTGGCTAAGGAATAGTATATATTCTCATCACTTGGTTGTATGGTATTATATAGAAAGTTATGTAGAGAATTTACTTTATACAATTTACTCATTGAGACTTTAGACTTCATTGAGACTTTAGACTTCATTGAGACTTCATGGAAATGAACTAATCATCACCAGAGGTGTTGGTTAACAGTCTGACTATCAAGAAAGGTTGAAGGTGTTGGACCTTGATACTTTTTTGAATGAATGTCAATACTTCCGTCCTTGGCTTCCCTGATGATTCGAATCAGCCAAAAAAAACAAAAAAAAATTTACGTCATTTTTATTCTTTCTTTCTTTCTTTCTTGCTTTCTTCATTGTAAGTCAACACGGTCAACTCAGTTAATACGGTCAAGCACAGTCAACAGTTAACAGTTAACAGTCAATGAGCGGTATCATACAAGACAGAATCACCCAGTTGCTGGGTGTAGTGGGTTTGGATGAAGCAAGTTTGAAAGTATTGATATGTACACTATTATCATTTCCCTTCAGTATAATATTTAAACGATTACCAGATCAAAACTATTCCTTGAAGAATTGGTACAATGTAGGAGTATCTGCCTTTTATATCTTTGGGATATGTAATCTACGTTCTGGATTGGGGACTTTATTAGTCTCTTCAATTGGTTGCTATTTAATCACTAGATATTTAAGAACTCCCGCTATGCCATGGGTTAATTTCTTATTCTTAATGGCACACTTGGCCTATAGTCATATCCATTATCAATTCTTTGATGAATACGATCGTGCCGTGATTGATATCACTGGTGCTCAAATGGTTCTTGTTATGAAATTATCAGCATTTGGTTGGAATATCTATGATGGAAAGCAACCTGAACTGAATCTTACTTCATTTAATAAACCAAGAGTAATTAAGAAACACCCGGACTTGTTGCCATATATTGGTTATGTATTTTTCTATGCCACGTTATTAACTGGTCCAGCATTTGACTATGCCGATTATGACAAGTTTATTCATTCGACTTTATTCGACGATGTTCCAGATTCAAAACGTCCAGGAAAAGTTATAAAGAGAAAAATTCCCAGAAGTGGTTTTCCAGCTTTAAAGAAGACATTACAAGGGTTTGGGTTTGCGATTTTATTAGTTTTAGCACCTAAATTTGTCACTGTCGATTATTTATTAAGTGAAGGATTTGTTACTGAACATGGATTTATTTATAGAATATTCTATTTATGGGCATTATCTTTCACTTATAGATTGAAATACTATACCATTTGGTCCATTGCTGAAGGAGCATGTATTATTTGTGGCATTGGGTATAATGGCTATGATGCCCAAACCGATTCATTCAAATGGAATCGAGTTCAAAATATTGATCCCGTTGCATTTGAAACCGGTGGCAATGTTCATGTCTGTTTGGAAGCCTGGAATCAGAATACCAATAAATGGTTAAAGAATTATATCTATTTAAGAGTGGCTAAAAAGGGCAAGAGACCTGGATTTAAGAGTTCTTTATTTACATTTGCCACTAGTGCATTTTGGCATGGTACTCAACCTGGTTATTATTTAACCTTTGCTAGTGGTGCTTTCTTACAAACGGTTGGAAAAATATTTAGAAAGAATTTACGTCCTATCTTCTTGGAAGCTGATGGAAAGACCCCTAAACCAAGTAAGAAAGCTTATGATTTTGTGTGTTGGATTATGACACAATTGGCATTTGGATTCTTCACCCAACCTTTTGTTCTTTCCAGTCTTAGCAATTCGATCTATTGTTGGTCTACTGTATATTATTACCTGGCTATTGGGGTCGGGTCGGTGTTGTTTGTGTTTAAAGGTCCTTACGCCAAGCAAGTAACCAAGTTCTGTCAATCCTTGCATCCAGTTGCTGTTCCAGTGAAGGAATATAAGGAAGATAAATACAAGTTAACCCCAGAAGAATCAAAATTGGTTAAACAACATTTGTTAACCACCGAAGATTTCGAAATTCCCACATTGGGTCTCCCATCTATTGATATCTTAGAAAAGGTACATAAAGAAGATATCGATGTTGAGATTGCAGATTTAAGGCATGCTTGGTTATCATTCAAAGGTCGTAGACAATCAATTGGCGAGGATGATTTTGAAGGGTTGAAAGATGCCTATAATAACTTCACCAAGGAGATTAATGAAATCTATGAAACTGGAAAAGAAGATTTATTGAGCAAAAAGGAAGAGCTATTAAACAGAAATAAGAAGAAGGGAGAAGAACAATTAAGTGGAGATAACAAGAAGGAGGAATAATGAGATACATCACATTACATTACATTTATCAGATTATGCAGATGATTTATTTTTTTTTTGTTGTTTTGCCTGTAGTTAACTGTAATTGGAGTAATTGTTTATAATAAATTGTGTTTGTTCATTTAATGAAATTTTAACCTTTGTCTTTCTCGTATACACCTAGGCTGTAACAGATTATATGGGTAAACCGCCAATCTACTTGTTACTCTTGTTAATTCCTGATCTTTGACTAGTCAATCGATGTCGTAGTCAAGATGGGGGACCTGTCCCCCCCTTTCTAGAATCACCAGAAATATTGTCCAGCCAATACTGTCAACTTTATTACTAAGGGCGGGCGAAAAAAAAAGGAAGCAGAGGTTTGCTTTTTTTTTTTCTTCTATCAAAAGGATCAATAGTTTATCTTCAGAGGATACCAATTACGATTGTTTATTTTAAAGGCGGGGTTCTTATATTATAGACAAGTTGTGAGACAGACGAAGCTTGAATAGAATTATAGAATAACGGCTGACCACTATTTTACAACGCGTGCATAACAGGAGATACATCTTTCTGTACTATAGATATATATATATATATATAACCAAACCCTTGCTACCATGCTTCGGAGAGCAACCAAGGCTTGTGTTCTTTATAGAGCAATGAGCACAAGTTCAACCTTATTGAAATCCCCCACTGGGGTTGTTTTCATGAATATGGGTGGACCTTCAAAGTCCAGTGACACTCATGACTTTTTGTTAAGATTATTCTCCGATGGAGATCTTATTCCATTTGGAATATTTCAAAAACCATTAGCAAGGTGGATTGCCAATAGAAGAACACCAAAAGTGGCCAAGCATTATGAAGAAATTGGAGGTGGATCTCCAATTAGAAAATGGTCAGAACTTCAATGTGCAAAAGTTTGTCAAATTTTAGATAAAACAAACCCCGAGTTTGCTCCTCATGTACCATATGTTGCATTTAGATACGCCAATCCTTTGACTGAAGAAACCCTTTTACAAATGAAGAAAGATGGTGTGAGACAAGCAGTGGCATTTTCACAATATCCTCAGTTTTCTTATGCTACTTCCGGTTCGTCCATGAATGAACTTTATAGACAAACGTTAAAGGTGGACCCAGAAAGATCAATCGAATGGTCATTTATCGATAGATGGCCTCAACATCCAGGTTTGGTAACTGCATTTACAAACAACATTAAAGAAAAATTGGCTGAATTCCCCCCTGAAGAGAGAGATAAAGTAGTGATTTTATTCTCGGCTCATTCATTACCGATGGAGATTGTTAACTTGGGTGATGCCTATCCAGCTGAAGTGGCAGCTACGGTTTACAAAATAATGGAACAACTCAAATTTTCCAATCCCTATCGTTTAGTTTGGCAATCTCAAGTTGGTCCAAAACCTTGGTTAGGTGGTCAAACTTCCAAAATTGTCTCTAAATTGGAAAAGAGAGATGATATCAATGGAATTGTTATAGTTCCAGTGGCATTCACTTCCGATCATATTGAAACCTTGCATGAAATAGATATCGAACTTATGGAAGAGGTGGAAAATCCAAATAAAATCAAAAGAGCAGAGTCTTTAAATGGAAATGAACTTTTCATTGAAGGAATGGCTGATTTGGTCAAACATCATTTGCATTCAGGTGAGAAATATTCGAGACAATTAGAATTGGATTGTATCTTAGGTGGAGACAGAGCACAGGGTACCTTCAAGCATCCAAGTGAAATCTTTGGCAAACAAAAGTAACCAAAACTAAACTAAACCAAAACCAAAACCAAAACCAAACCAAAAAAAATGTTGTAGTATTATATCTATAATTAATGTATATATATATTTTTAATCTGAATATTCATCATCGGGATCGAACAAGTCCAAGTTGAGATCAGTAGCAACATGTTCCTCTTTCTTAGTACTACCTATATCAGCAGATCCGTAAACATAAGAAGTCCTACGAGACCTTGGTCTACTTGCCACTTCATCTTCTTGTTTGACTTCCTCTTCCATTACTACATCTTCATCTTTCTCTTCCTCTACTGCTTTGGTTTCTTTCAAATCGTCTTCACCCAATTCATTCTTTATAATTTCATCTCCTTGTAAGGAACTCATAGCCAACATTCCCCTTCTTAATGCGTCTTCTGCTGGCCAGATATAATTGTTTGGATGAATTTGGAACGGCATATTTCCCATCGTGGCAGGAGTCTTGGTAAACTTGGCCAACTTCATGGCATATTTCAATATATCCCCTATATCGGTATCATGACTCTGTAACGTCGTTTTGTTCTTGTTGGTAGGAAGACGTGGTAAATTTCGAAGTTCATTGCGATATTCAATTAATTCCTTCAAGATGTGTTTCGATTTTTCATCCAATGCTTTATTCTTCTTGATTAAATCTTCCACTTGATAACTATAACTTCTATGCTTATCAAGATCCTCAATTTTCCCTTTTAAAATATCATTAACTTGAATAATTCTTTCTATTTTATCTGCAATTTCTTCATCTTTAAATTTTGATATATCATTAGAGATACTATCTAACAAATCTTGAAATTCATTGACCTTCACAACAATGGGTAGCTTCTCAAACCTGTCAAGCTCTTCCTTGGTCCGTATTCTACTCTTGGCGTTTATTGATGTAGTTGGAAGGTTTCGTATGGGATTAAGTGAGGAAACATGCCCGGAAGGGGTTGAAGGAATTGAACTACCACCATTACCCACACCAGTAGTACCACTACCTCCTTGTTGTGATAGCTGGTTTAGTCTCAAGGAAGAGTTGATTCTTGATGCTGGAAGGGATTTGAACGATGGGTCTTGTGCTTTCCGATATGGTAACATTGTTGGTGGTAGGTTGAAGGTGTACAAGCTATATATATATTTGCTGATGGGTGAGTTTTTTTTTTTGGTTCTGTATGAACGTTTCAGAAAAAGTGAAGTAGAGTCCACTATAAAGACCCTTCATTGTCAGCTGATTATGACATGCAAAAGAGGAAACAGAATGTGTTTGATGACCTGCTGTCAGATTCTGAAGATGAAGATGTCAGACGTAAAGAAGCTTTAAAGAAGAAAAAGCAGTTCAAGGCACCAATTGAGGTTATACCCACCCCCGACGACAATAGCGCTAAAGAAATTGATTACATGGACTTCAAACCAGAAGCAGTCGACCCCTTACCACTATCTAACACTATCAATAAACCAGCTGAGATAAATACCTCTTTATTTTCTCGAGAAGATGTTCCGAAATCGATCGGATTGTCAATTATGGAAAAGATGGGATTTAAAGTGGGGGAGAGTTTGGGATCAGCCAATTCTACCTCGATAAAAGAACCAATCACCTTACCATCATCAAAGGGGAGAATGGGATTGGGTAGGACGAAAGTTGAAATTCCTGAATATTCTCCAGAAAAATCACAACAAATGAAAGAAAGGTTAGTGAGTTTGAGTAAACAGAATGACCTAATTAATGAAATTCGAAAGTTGATGAAATTGTGTTTGGAATTAAGTGGTGAACTCGATCTTTATTATCAAAAAAACGACCTAGATGAAATTGATGAACTCTGGAGACCATACTTGGTGGATATTGAATCAAAGCGAGAACAAAGGAAGTGGAAAACATCCGATGAGAAATATAAAGGAGCCGCTACAGCTCACGCCTCAACCACCTTTGAAGAACAAATAGGCAATATTGAAGAACGGCATCTCGGTTTACTCGATTACCTTCGAGAAACCCATTCTTATTGTTTCTACTGTGGGACCGAATATAGAGATCGGGAAGATCTACAAGTGAATTGTCCAGGTAAATTTCGTGGCATGCATTCAGAATAGTTTAATATATAGAAGAATCTAACACCTTGTCCCTATAAACTTTTGATTCTATATATAATTTATTAATTTCATTCACGGGAAGAATTTCGCTGCCATCGGGACGTTTGGAGAAATCCTCGATTTGATCTTTATCTAAATTATCCAATCTCTCATGATGGTAACTATCTGAATAGTAAATTAAAGGAGCATTATCTGATTTCTTATAACCTGCCCCATCCGTGCTGGGAACATAGTTAATTTTGTTGTCTTCAACTTTGCTACTTTTACCCCAGGTAATTCTCACACGGCAATCATTGATGATCTGACCGTGTAAGTACAACACGGCGGTCTCTGCTGAGGATCGTGAATAGAATTTGACATATCCTGTTTTCAAATCATCGGAAATCTGACAGTAGATTAAATCCCCAAACGCAATAAGGTGTTGTTCAAGTTCAATTTCCGTAACTTTCGAAGATAATCCTCCTATTATTAAACTTGTATTGTGCGGGTCTGTGAACTGATTGAGGTCGGGCTGCAGCTGAGGTACTTGAATTCTTCTGTAATCCAACTTTTGCAATGAAGAACCACCACCACCAATACCTCCACCAGGAGTTGACACTTCTGTAGACGAACTTGACGCCACACCAACTCTTATTTGCTTGGATCCGATAGTGACACCATTCATATCCTTGAGTGCTTTATTAAATGGATCGGCTGATAAAAACCTCACAAATCCGAATCCTTTACTCTTTCTCGTATTGGGGTCCATTATGATTTTAGCCTGTTTTATCTGATTAGGATATTTGGAATTGAATTTATTGTAGAGCAAAGTTTCCGTAACTTCAGGTGCTATATCACCCACAAACATCGAATAGTCATTCTGGGAGACGCTTGTTGCAGAAGGGGTACCTCTTCCTCCTCTTCCTTCTCCTCCACCACCACCACCTCTATTAAAAGATTGACTTCCAGCATGGTTTAACTTAAAGACTCGTGAGGAACCAGGCACTTGTTGACCATTTCTTTGTACTGCCAAATCTACAGTATTTTGATCTTTGAATGTGACAAAGCAGTATGCGCTCTTGGAAGGGTTGAATTTATCTCGTATTATTTTGACTGATGTTGGTTTTTCTACTAGCGATGACCATATTTGCTCGATTATTTCCTCGGACCATGATGGATCTAAATCTCCCATCCATAGTTGAAATTGGTTACCAGTATTCCGTGACCCATACTGACTGTATACATTTTGTCTAGATTGAAAAGATGAGGATGATGGTGTCGAAGGTTTATATGTGTTGGATCTATAAGGAGTTCGTGAAGCACTAGGACTATTCATTGACCGGTTATGATAATTCTGTTCTTGATTGGGGTATCGATGGTAATTGCCACCTCGAGAAGATTCATAATTTTGTCTTGGTCTTTCATTGGGTACATAATGATCGCTGCTTCTTGGTCTATAACCAGACCCGTGATATGACATTCTGGGTGATTCTGCAGATCTCTCTCGTGATGATGATGATGAACAATTTATTATGTTTTCCTCTGTTTTGACCCCCAAAAAAAAAAACTAAAAAAAAATTATATAAAGCTGCGAAAATAGTTTGAGCTTCACTGTTTGAGAATTTTCTTTTGATAATACCAATCCAACTTCTTTCTATTGGATTTAATCCAATCATGGTCAAAACAATCTTCAATATTCATGCGATCTTTTGCATTAACTTTGAGCAACTTCTTTATAAAATCTTTAGCGAAGGTGGAAGTTTTCTGAAATTGGCGTCTATGGAAATTCAACTGTCCTACTCTGGCTGACTTGATCATATTTTCCTTGTCGCCATCAGCGTAGAATGGGGAGATTCCAGATAAAAGGATATGACAAATTACTCCTAGGGACCAAGTATCACATTTAAAGCTGTAGCCATTGTTTGGAAACTGCAGACTAGGTTCCAATCTTGAACCAGAAAACACCTCTGGGGCACAGTATTCGATTGTTCCTACACAAGTATCTGTTCGTTGTTGCGAATTGACGAGATGTTTAGCAATTCCAAAATCGCATAAATAAATTTGGGAATGAGGGATTGGCATTTCCAAAAGTATATTGTCAAGCTTCAAATCTCTATGGACGATGAATAGTTCTTGGTGTAAGAATTGAAGTGCCTTCATTAGCTGAAATATTATTAGAATTGCTTCTTGTTCTGGAATTGCTTTTAGGTATTTACCGTTCATTAAATATGAGAATAAGTCTCCGCCACAAATCAAATCTTCAAATAGGTATACATTTAAATCTACAGTTACTGCCTCATGAACCTTGATTATGTTCGGCTAGAACTAGTTGTTAGTAAAAAATAAAAAAAGAAAAAAAAACAGTGGAAAACGCCAAACGTGTTAGGGAAAACATACATGCAGAACATTAAACAACAAGCTAGATTCGGTTTTGGAAATGCTTTGGGGGAAATAACTGGATTGAGAGTGGGGAATGATCTTGACTGCATAAAGGTCTTTGCAGTTTTGTTTGGTAGCAACGTATACAGAACCAAAAGACCCCGATCCTATCAACTTATCACTAATTTCCCACTCTTCAACCCTTGCACTATAATTAACCAGACTGTAGATATCAGGATTGGTCTTGCATTTGAAAATCATTTTGGCTGCCAATTTAAACTCAATAATATCCTTGTCTTCCAAAATTACTGTGTTTCCTTTACCAATTTCCACATTGTTCCGAAGGATACCATTTCTTGAGCTATCATGAAGGAAGTAGTTTGGTGGGGTATCTTCATCGAATTGAATTGACCATATGATTCCATGAATCAGGGATATATAAGCACTTTCAAAAATAAGGTTACAATTTGATGCTCTTCCCATCTTTAACACTTCTTGATCGGGCAATTCAACTATACTTGAGGAAACTGAGGAACACCTGGTTGAAGAGGAGACAATCACTTTTGAACCCGTCACAGGGATTATCTCTAATGTAGCTTTGGTTTGCATAACAAAACCTTGTTTGACAACCAGACAACTAGACTACCAGACTACCAGACAATCAGAAGAAAGAAAGAAAGTGTAAATCAAGAAAATCGTTTATTTTTGCAACCAACAAATCAACAATGTGATGAGAACCATTTTGGAAGAATTGTAGAGAAAGCAAAGTGAACTTGACCAATAAAATGAGCTGAAGAGTGGCCAGGAAGGCTACCGTTAAGAGATTACAATTACCAGATACAGATGATGATGATGATGAGGGTGATGACTACTACTACTACTACTACTAATTATAACCTCTAGTAAATATAGTCAACATACTTTACCTTATTGTGTATTTCCTGTATATAAAACGTCGTGTCCTTTGCCCAATTCTATCGGCTTGTCAATTTTCGCAAACAGAAAAATTTCAATCAATCACTCACCAAACAAGAACAAGAACAAGACCCTTCCCCCCCATCTTCAATACGAAATAACCAAAAGAAGGTGTATATATACATATAAAGAAAAATGTTTGCAAGATCACTGAGAAATTGTGGAAGAATAGTGTTCAAGAGACTCCAACACACTGCAGAAGCAGCCAAAGAAGCTACTTTTAATAACAAGTTCAATTTCAATTTGAATCCTCCTCCAGTGCATGAATATTGGCTTATCCGCAATGCTTCCCTCTATTTCATATTGGTTCCAGGTATTATTGGGGTAGGCTATTTTGGTAAATGGGCAGGTTATTCCCTTCAAGGAATGGATGGTTTCTTGGAATTTGCTAATGGAGAAAACTCGCCAATGAAGGACCATAAATATGGTGAACCACAACTTTCCAAAAGAGAACAATAAATTATGAAATAAAATACTTTTTTGCATACAACCATAACGTTTCTCCAATTGGGATTTGGGAACGCTTGGCGGTCCTATTGTCATATTAAGTGGAGATTTATACACCTCACACAACGACATCCTTTATTTATTTATTTCTTTCCTTACTTGATTCATCTTTGGGATAATAACTACCACCACAATAAAAAGACTATCAGTTTAGTGTTTTCATTTATGTAATTTTCTTTTTTGATTAATTAGTTTATACAAGTTAACGTTACTCAATTGTAAGATGGGGAGGGGAGGGGAGGGGGCGAAGAGAGAGAGAGAGAGAGAAGAAGAAGAGTTGATGGATATCACATATATACATACTCGATTACGTAAGCAGCGTATAAGTTTTTTTCGCCCTGATTTTCATTGGTTCTTTTGTTCACTCAATGCTTCTTTTGGAAGTGCCAAAAAAAAAAAAAGTTCACTTCAAACCTTCAATTGTGTCTGTGTTTACAGGTGTTGTTATTGGATATATAAATAGGGCACTAAGATGATATCAAGATTGGGATTAAGAGCTAGTGCTACTGCTACTGCTACTACTCGAGTCTTAGTGAACAATCAAAGAATTGCCTTGAATGCATTCGCTGCCAGAAGAACATTAGGTTTAAAGGCCCCAACCACTATCATTGACCATACCACTGATGAAGTGATTACTTTAACAGACCCACTGCGTCCTCAAATTGGTAACTACCCAAACCCAGAACCAGTATATGCCCAAGACAAGGATCCATACGCCAAGTATGATGATCCTCAAAATAGAAGAAATAAGAATGATCCTATGAATATCGATGATGATTTATACGATATTTGGTCTCCAGATAAGTTTGATTTCATAGATGACAAAACTGCCTTGAAACATAATGCTATCTTCTTTGGTTTGATATTTTCATTTGCTGGAATTCTTGCCTACTTTCAATTGAACCCTGAAAAACCAGCCATGATTAGATCATATCCTTACAATGG
>JAJMHC010000184.1:41792-61555 GCA_030582855.1 Hemisphaericaspora lyxosophila
AGTTTTGTTTGGTAGCAACGTATACAGAACCAAAAGACCCCGATCCTATCAACTTATCACTAATTTCCCACTCTTCAACCCTTGCACTATAATTAACCAGACTGTAGATATCAGGATTGGTCTTGCATTTGAAAATCATTTTGGCTGCCAATTTAAACTCAATAATATCCTGGTCTTCTAAAATTACTGTGTTTCCTTTACCAATTTCCACATTGTTCTGAAGGATACCATTTCTTGAGCTATCATGAAGGAAGTAGTTTGGTGGGGTATCTTCATCGAATTGAATTGACCAGATGATTCCTTGAATCAGGGATATATAAGCACTTTCAAAAATAAGGTTACAATTTGATGCTCTTCCCATCTTTAACACTTCTTGATCGGGCAATTCAACTATACTTGAGGAAACTGAGGAACGCCTGGTTGAAGAGGAGACAATCACTTTTGAACCCGTCACAGGGATTATCTCTAATGTAGCTTTGGTTTGCATAACAAAACCTTGTTTGACAACCAGACAACTAGACTACTAGACAATTAGAAGAAAGAAAGAAAGTGTAAATCAAGAAAATCGTTTATTTTTTGCAACCAACAAATCAACAATGTGATGAGAACCATTTTGGAAGAATTGTAGAGAAAGCAAAGTGAACTTCACCAATCAAATGAGCCGAAGGAGGGGGAGCATTTTTTGGTTCAATTTATTGAACAACCCCGTCAATTTGGTTGGTTGGACGAACTGTGATAAACATAGAGAAGAATGGGAGTCTTTGTTGTTGATTTAGGGGGGGGGAAGTTTGCAAAAATTACATCAAAAAAGATTTCAAAAGTAGAAGGAAAATAGCAGAGCTGAAGAGTGGCCAGGAAGGCTTCCGTTAAGAGATTACAATTACCAGATACAGATGATGATGATGATGATGATGATGAGGGTGATGACTACTACTACTACTACTACTACTACTACTACTACTAATTATAACCTCTAGTAAATATAGTCAACATACTTTACCTTATTGTGTATTTCCTGTATATAAAACGTCGTGTCCTTTGCCCAATTCTATCGGCTTGTCAATTTTCACAAACAGAAAATTTCAATCAATCACTCACCAAACAAGAACAAGAACAAGACCCTTCCCCCCCATCTTCAATACGAAATAACCAAAAGAGGGTGAATATATACATATAAAGAAAAATGTTTGCAAGATCACTGAGAAATTGTGGAAGAATAGTGTTCAAGAGACTCCAACACACTGCAGAAGCAGCCAAAGAAGCTACTTTTAATAACAAGTTCAATTTCAATTTGAATCCTCCTCCAGTGCATAAATATTGGCTTATCCGCAATGCTTCCCTCTATTTCATATTGGTTCCAGGTATTATTGGGGTAGGTTATTTTGGTAAATGGGCAGGTTATTCCCTCCAAGGAATGGATGGTTTCTTGGAATTTGCTAATGGAGAAAACTCGCCAATGAAGGACCATAAATATGGTGAACCACAACTTTCCAAAAGAGAACAATAAATTATGAAATAAAATACTTTTTTTGCATACAACCATAACGTTTCTCCAATTGGGATTTGGGAACGCTTGGCAGTCCTATTGTCATATTACGTGGAGATTTATACACCTCACACAACGACATCCTTTATTTATTTATTTCTTTCCTTATTTGATTCATCTTTGGGATAATAATTACCACCACAATAAAAAGACTATCAGTTTAGTTTTTTCATTTATGTAATTTTCTTTTTTGATTAATTAGTTTATACAAGTTAACGTTACTCAATTGTAAGATGGGGAGGGGAGGGGAGGGGGCGAAGAGAGAGAGAGAAGAAGAGTTGATGGATATCACATATATACATACTCGATTACGTAAGCAGCTTATAAGTTTTTTTCGCCCTGATTTTCATTGGTTCTTTTGTTCACTCAATGCTTCTTTTGGAAGTGCAAAAAAAAAAAAAGTTCACTTCAAACCTTCAATTGTGTCTGTGTTTACAGGTGTTGTTATTGGATATATAAATAGGGCACTAAGATGATATCAAGATTGGGATTAAGAGCTAGTGCAACTGCTACTACTACTACGCGAGTTTTAGTGAACAATCAAAGAATTGCCTTGAATGCATTCGCTGCCAGAAGAACATTAGGTTTAAAGGCCCCAACCACTATCATTGACCATACCACTGATGAAGTGATTACTTTAACAGACCCACTGCGTCCTCAAATTGGTAACTACCCAAACCCAGAACCAGTATATGCCCAAGACAAGGATCCATACGCCAAGTATGATGATCCTCAAAATAGAAGAAATAAGAATGATCCTATGAATATCGATGATGATTTATACGATATTTGGTCTCCAGATAAGTTTGATTTCATAGATGACAAAACTGCCTTGAAACATAATGCTATCTTCTTTGGTTTGATATTTTCATTTGCTGGAATTCTTGCCTACTTTCAATTGAACCCTGAAAAACCAGCCATGATTAGATCATATCCTTACAATGGCTTAGCCAAGAGTTTGGGTGCCAAAGGTGACGAAGATGCATTCCTTTACCAATGTAGAGTTGATAAAACTGCCGAAGAAGAATGTGGTGTGTTAGCAGCAGATCCAGAAATCCTCAAACAAACTGAAGCATATTTACAAGCCAATGCTGACTTTCTTAAGGTTTAAGACGTGGTCACAACTCAATGATGATTATGATGTTATTTTTGAAACATAGCGAGGGATATAGTGGGGAACCTAGCGAGGAAAAACATAAGAAAGATTACTGAAAACTTTCTTAAAACACAGATGGCTTCATGTGTTCACTATACTTTTAGGTTGAGAATTCACCTTCACTTTCTCACCCCAAACAACAACACCTTTTCTAGTTCCAAAATTTTCACCCGTTTTTTTTTCTTTTGTTATTGCCGGTTTTTCTGATTTTTTATCGTATATTTAGCATTTCCAGTGTTTACTTATTAAGCTTATTAATAAAACAATGTATATTTATTTAATACCTTTCCGTTACGAATAGTTTCTCTTACTAGCTCTCCCCCTGTTAATATGGACCTTGATGGGAACATCCTGCATCTAATGCGCGTTGGTCAAAAGCGGAAGAAAGAGAGAGAGAGAAAAAAAAATACACAACCTATTCTAAATCTGCAGTGAAATAAATAAACCCCAGTGGATTTGTATTGTATCAATTCATCTTATAAGGAACCAGTGAAACAGTACTATCAGGTCCATCCCGTAGTCATTACAATATGCCAACAACGGAGGCGCGAAGACGAAGACTGTCGAGGCTAAGTCATATCACAGACCATGACTCTGCCCAACCCAAACAAGAGATCATCAGTGATGATTCTCACCACACTGGAGAACCACCAAATGGAAATAAAAAGAGGAAATTAAACAAGAGCTCTAACTCAATACCCACCGAGACTAAAGAGGAGCAATTATCTCACATAGTTACTGATTTCAACTTTTCAGTTAGTGAATTGTTTGCCTTGAGGCAGTATGGATCGATATTGTATTATAACCCCTGTGATTATTCCCATGTTTATCCCAAAGCCCAGATCCCCGAGCAATTCGAGGAGTTTAAGAAGGATGCAAAGTATACATTAATATGGGATGATGAGATTGAAGACAATAAAGAACTTGAAACGTTACCATTGCGATTTCAAAAGAAACTTTTAACTGAAAGAGAAATAAAATTAGTAGAGAAGTTTCCATTTAGGAATGAAGTGATGGAAAGAAGCAGTGCTATGGAATTGGAGGCACTTAATAGACTCGAGGAGAAATCCTTGCCAATTCATGCCCATAAACCGAAAGTAAAACACGAACCACGACATCCAAAAATTGAACAAATACAGACCAAGCCAGGGCGCAGAGGACGACGTCCAAAACTGAAACAAATACCAGAGGAAATGGTGGAGGTGGAGGTGGAGGTGGAGGTGGAGGTGGACGAGGATCAACAAGCTGATGAACAAGCTGACGAACAAACTGAAGAACTAGCTGAACAACAGGGCGAACAACACGAAGAGATAATCCCAGTAGAGGAGCCAAGCTCGCGATTGAAACTGGTTAAATTTTCTATACCACCACCATTTGTTACTCATCCTTCCCATATACCCAAATGGAAACCTGAACTACAGGCTCCGGAGAAGATGACTGATTCAAATCATAAAATCATCGATTTTGAACCGGCAGCATTACCCATTGTTCAATCCAAGGGCCAACTTACAATAGCACCGGAGTTGACAACAAGACTTCAACTGTTTTTAAATACAAACTTTAGAACTCCCATTGTAGATGAAGCAAACATGCCAGATTATAACTACACAGAACAAGAATACGAATCTATAATGGAACAGCAAGAACTTTTATTCAAGAAAATACATCATAAAATAACCAATGAGAATAGTTTAGAATTTAATGGCGATAAGATAGAAAGACGTAAGATTGTACTTCCACAAACCTCAACCCGACTTACCGATCCTTTCAGAACTACCGGGACATTGCATCCAAAACTGCAAGGTGTCCAGAACAGTTTCACCCATCATGATCACTTGGTTTCTCAAGGTATCGCATTCTCGAAGGTTCATCAACAAATGAGAAGACAACATCAATTACGAACCAGAAAAATAGCCCAAATGATAGAACACCATTTCAAAAAGAAGAAAGGGGAAAAAGATAGACTTGCGAGAGAGAGGGAACAAAATCTTAAAAGAATCAGTAGAATGGCAATGCAAGCAGTTAGGAAGAGATGGGGACAAGCCTATAAGGTGTATCAATATATCCAAAGTGAGAAACAAGAAGAACTTAAGAAGATTAAAGGAAGGGAACATTTGAGTCAGATGTTAGAGCATTCGACTCAGTTATTGGAAGCACAATTGAATCCTTCCTCAAGAGAAGACACCGTGGATATAGCAACCGGAGAAGAAGAAATTAGTGAAAATGATTCAGATAATTTCAGCTCAAGCTCAGATGAAGAAGACACTCAAGTGATAAGCACAAAGGCAGAAGATAATGACATGAATCTAAGCATTGAGGAATTGAAACAAAAGTACGCCAGCATGGAACGTTCAGCTACCGAATCTTCAATGAATTCTCCAGAAGCAGAACTGGAACAAGAACAATCTAAACATAGCTTTGAAGATTCAGATTTTGAAGAGCAGGACAGTAGTGACGATGAAACCGATGTCACTCGCGGACTTGCTTCATTATACGGGGCTGATGAAGTATCTCAAAGTCCCGCACCTGCAGAAGAGTATACAGAAGAACAATTGCAATTGATACAGAAATTAAACAATGACGCAGAATCGACCAAGGATTCAGTTTTGGATTCAGATGAAAGTAGCGAGATTTCCGGATCTGAGTCATCAGACAGCGACATAAGTGAAGAAGAAGAAGAAGAAGAAGAAGAAGACGAAATGACAGCCGAGGCAGATGAAACTACAGTTGCTAGTGATGAAGAGTTGAATGGTGGATCAGAAGCACCAAAAAGTGCACTTGGAAGTCTTTTCGACGAGTCGGTGGATCAAGAATCAAGCGAGGCCGAAGACTTTGAAATGAGCGATGATGAAAATGAAAGTGACGAATTCATGTCGTCTTCAGACAATGAAGATGAACAAGAGAATGGCAAGGTCAAAACTAATGGAGAGACGAAACCAGAACCAAACACAACAGAGGAAGAGCCCCCCACCGAAGTCATCAACGGATCAGAAGTTAGAGATGTACCATTACCATCACTTTTGCGTGGAACACTACGCCCTTATCAGAAGCAAGGCCTCAATTGGCTTGCCAGTTTGTATAATAACAGCACCAATGGTATCCTTGCTGACGAAATGGGTTTAGGTAAGACTATTCAGACGATCTCGCTATTGTCGTACTTGGCATGTGAACATCATATTTGGGGTCCACATTTAATTATTGTTCCCACCTCTGTCATGTTGAATTGGGAAATGGAATTCAAGAAATTTGCTCCTGGGTTCAAGGTGTTGACCTATTATGGTTCACCTCAACAAAGAGCTCAGAAAAGAAAGGGTTGGAATAAACCAAACGCTTTCCATGTTTGTGTCACATCATATCAATTAGTGGTTCAAGATCAACAATCTTTCAAGAGAAGAAGATGGAAATATATGATTTTAGATGAAGCTCATAATATTAAGAATTTCAGGTCTACTCGTTGGAGAGCATTGCTAAACTTTAATACAGAAAATAGACTACTTTTAACCGGTACCCCTTTGCAAAACAATTTGATGGAATTATGGTCATTGTTGTACTTCTTAATGCCTTCATCAAAAGTCAATCAAGCCATGCCCGAAGGGTTTGCAAACTTAGACGACTTTCAACAATGGTTTGGAAAGCCAGTGGATAGAATTTTAGAGCAAACAAGTGCTGGTAATAACTCGGATTTGATTGACGAGAACGAGAAAACCACTCTGAAAATGGACGAAGAAACAAGAAATACAGTTTCTCGTCTTCATCAAGTTTTAAGACCATACTTATTGCGTCGTTTAAAGAAAGATGTCGAAAAACAAATGCCCGGTAAATACGAACATATCATCTACTGTCGTTTGTCAAAGAGACAGAGGTTCTTGTATGATGATTTTATGTCAAGAGCGAAAACCAAAGAAACCTTGGCTTCAGGAAATTTCCTTTCAATTATTAACTGTTTAATGCAACTAAGAAAAGTGTGTAATCATCCAGATTTGTTTGAAGTTAGACCAATTATTACTTCATTTTCAATGGCTAGATCGGTTTCTTCATTTTACCAAACCACTAGTGATCTATTAAGAAAGCAAGTGGAAAATGAGAGTTATAGGAAGAATATTGACTTTGGCGTGCTTAATATTGATATCACCAATGCCGAAGATTTGAATTATTTTGTTTCCCAATCTTGTGATAAATTAAAATCCTCAAATGCACTCGAGGAACAAGTTGCCAAATTGGCTTCGATAGAGAATGGTTTTGCTACCACAACAACCGACGTGAGTAATTATGTAAACTATTATCAGCATTTAAAAGCAGAGGAACAAATAGAACTACAGGACATATTACACCATGTACTGTATTTAAATTCGTTGAGGTGTGGTCGTAAGCCAATTTATGGAGAATCTTTACTTCGTTTCCTAACCACCAACAAATGCAAATCTGATTTTGAACTTTTGGATAAGTTCCGATTGACAGTACCACAAAGAGTAGAGCAAATGAGTGATGTTATTGAAAAATTCTCCATTCTCACCCCATCAGTAGTTGCACTTGATATGAAGGATCAACTAATTCCATTATCAACTCAACATAGAGTAATGAACGAGGTGGCTGAAAATAAGATTCACAATCCATACCATAAATCGCAAGTTAAGTTGTCGATTGCATTTCCAGATAAGTCATTATTGCAATACGATTGTGGTAAGTTGCAGAAGCTCGCCATTTTAATGCAACAATTAACCTCTGAAGGTCATAGGGCACTTATTTTCACCCAAATGACAAAAGTTTTAGATATCCTTGAACAATTTTTGAATATTCATGGATATAGATATATGAGATTAGACGGGGCCACAAAGATTGAAGATAGACAGCTTTTAACCGAGAAGTTTAATAGAGATCCCAAAATTCCCGTGTTTATATTATCAACCAGATCTGGTGGTTTGGGTATTAATTTGACCGGTGCAGACACGGTTATCTTTTATGATTCAGATTGGAATCCAGCTATGGATAAGCAGTGTCAAGATCGTTGTCATAGAATTGGTCAAGTCAGAGATGTTCATATTTATCGTTTTGTTTCCGAGTATACGATCGAATCTAATATCATTAAAAAGGCCAATCAAAAGAGACAATTGGATAACGTGGTGATTCAAGAAGGTGAATTCACCACCGATTACTTTGGTAAGTTTTCGGTTAGGGATCTTGTTAGCGACGCCAATGTAGGAAAAGATATTTCAGACAGAACAATTGACTTTTCAGGAGATGTTAAAATGAGCAATGCTTTTGCTCAGGCCGAAGATGAGGAGGATAGAGTTGCTGCCGGTGCAGCCTTGAAAGAAGTTGCAGTTGACGATGAAGATTTTGATGACGAAAACAAGCCAGTAGCGTCAGATGGAACCGCCACGGGAGGACAGACACTCGCTGCAGACCCCTTGGCTGATGAATATGTTGACGTTGATTTTGAGGAGGGAATGGGTCACATCGATGAGTATATGTTGCGTTTCATCTCTGATGGTTACTATCATTAAGGTAGTATGCGTTATGTTCCGTGTTCAGGCCAAAGTAACACATAGTCAATAGTTTAGCTTGGTTACTGCGTAATAGGTACTTTTGTAACATTTTGTATAATAGAAAATTTCACGGCATTTGAATTTATTAACCACTTTGTGATCTGTCAATCCTGTTCAAAGGGTACGTGCATCCAGCCCATCACCATTTTTTCCGTTGGTGTTTTCCGCGGAAAAGTTTGTGGGGCTTGCTTAAATGTAAGGCTTGTTCCACCGATGATTAGTAATCCTGGCATATATCATGCACGTCCACTGGAGGGTGGGGGGAGGAGGATGAGTTCAGCTTACATCTGATCAAGTATATATGGTTGCTTTTCCTTTATATGTAGATGCTACAATGTCGATTATTTCAAGTGTGTGGAATTTTTTTTTAATATAAATTTAGTTTTAGTCAGCCCTTGTGTATGTCCATGTCCACGTCCAAGCGAGTAAGTCCGAAACTGACAACAATGGAAGCAAGTGCCTCTTCCGATTTGGATATGGCATCTATTCAAGTGGAACAAAAAAGTCTACAGTCTTGCGACACAGCAACAACTGTTTCAAAATTCTTACAGACCGAATTCATTGATAATTTCACTCCAGTATATTTTGTGGGTTTCTTGGGAACCGGTATAACTGGTAATATTCTTTACAATTTCCCATACCCATCAACATGGATGAGGATTTGTGGTATAATCATGTTTTGTATAACATTAATCCTATTTGTGATAACAAATATTATGTTTATCGTAAGCAGTTGGATATATCCAAAAAGATTTCGACAATACCACACAGATTCAAACCTTTCCATATACATGGCAGTTTATTCCATGGGTTTCACAACCATTGTTAATGCGGTCCATGCCTTGGTTCACCAGCGGCACATATACTTTGTTTGGACACTTTGGTGGATCGCAGTTGTACTTGCAGTCCACAATGCAAGCATCATATTCTTTTTATCGTTCTTAACAAAGCCAAGTAATCACAAGCTCGATGATATTTCAGCCACCTTGTTTATGCCCATCGTTTGTCCTTGTGTTGTCTCCTCGTCGGGTCATTTAATTGCAGCCAATTTGACCAATACTAATCATTTCATAATTACCGAAATAACATCACTAATTCTTTATTTTATTTCGTTGGTACTTTTTCATGGTGTTGGCGCTATCATTACCCTTCGCTTTGTATTACACAAGCTCCCCAGAACGGGACAGATATTCTCCATGTTCCTTCCTATTGGGTTTTACGGTCAGAGTAGTTATAGCATTATGCTCTTTGCAAATAACATGTATACCATAATACCAGATAAGAACCTTGGTCAGTCATTCTGGGTTCCGTGTGCACTATTCGCTTTGGCCTTATTGGCAGGAGGATACATATATACCTTTATTGCGGTAGCTTCCGCTTTATCAAAGATCAAGCCATTCACAACCAAACCAGATCCTATATTGACAACCAAGCGTTACGGACTTATAAAATGGAATAAAGGATTTTGGACAATGACCTTCCCTATTGGAACGATGTCATTAGCCAATTCTGAGATTTCCAAAGCTAGTGTACTTGCATTTGAATTGACATTTTTCAAAGTTTTTAGTTGTATCTATGCCGTTTGTTTGTTTGTCATTTGTATGGTCAATATAATTGGGCTAATGCACAGAGTTATTTTTACTTTGATGTCGGTGTTTAGAGGAGGGACCCAACAAGATGAAGTCTTAGAGGATACAGTGGTTGATAAGGTGTAGATAGAAGTTAATAAGTGATATAGAGTAATACAAAACATTTGCATTGTACACGACCTTTTTCGATTCTGAACAAAAAAAAAATGTGAAATTACGACACGACCCTCCTCCTCCTCCTCCTCCATTTTCCCTTCAAGAAGAATTAGCCCTTGATAAGAACAGTCAATCGGTAGCATTTTTGCCATCAAACACCAATACCCACACCAATGTCATCGGGAATCCAATCATTATTAAAGACAGAAAAGGAAGCAGCCGAAATTGTCAATGAAGCCAGAAAATACAGAACTCAACGTTTGAAATCTGCCAAACAAGATGCTCAAGGTGAAATCGACGCTTACAAAAAGAAGAAAGAAGAAGAATTGAAAGCTTACGAAAAGGAGCATGAAGGATTAAATGAACAAATTGACAAAGAAGCCGATGCCCAAGTGGAAAAAGAATTGGCTAATATTAAGGCAAAGTATAAGGAAAAGAAAGTCGCTGTCACTAAGTTATTAGTAGAAACTACGGTCAAACCAACCCCTGAATTACATATCAATGCTGCTCAATAAGCTTTAATTTTGATTATACATAAATTTTTTATACTCATAATGATCAGAGTTGTTTAAAGAATTATCATTGTTGTTGTTTTTTTTTTTTGCATGGTAGATAAATATAAGGTGAATTTCGTTGACATATTCTGTACATTCCTTGTTAAACACAACTTTCTATATAGATCGACAATATACAAGTGTTCATACTAGTGGTATTTTTCAAGGTCTTAGATCTTACCTAACCTCCCTTACCTCCCCTCCCTTACTTACCTCCCTTACTTACCTCCCTTAGCCAAGGTATTAAATGACTTTATCTTCGCCCATATTCTGTTGTCATAACCAGCTACATTCAAACTACGAACAAACTTCCAAGCCGCCTTGTCATCCTTAATAGGATAATCTATAGGTGGAGGAATACTAGTTGCTATACCTAGTAACCTCAACAAAGGTTTATCCATGATGACAGATTTTGCATTACATAACCCAGTGAGACCTTCTTCTCCCCCAAACTTACCATAACCGGATTTCTTGCAACCACCAAATGGTAGTTGAGCCACGTAGAATGTTGCAAAGTCGTTGATTGCAACATTTCCACTCTCAAGTTGGTTGGCAATTTCGTTGATTTGTTTAAAGTCGCCGCCAAAGACGGAATTTCCCAACCCATACTCAGTATTGTTGGCAATGTGGATGGCATCATCGATATCTGTAGCCTTAATCATGGTGAGAATAGGTCCAAATACTTCTTCCTGTGATATTCTCATAGTTGAATCAACATCAACTAACAAAGTAGGTTCAAAATAATGGCCTTGAGGGTAATTTGGATGTTGATATTGTTTCCCCCCGTGTACCAATCTGGCACCTTTACTAACTGCATCTTTGATTAATTCCTCAAATTGTTCAAATCTATTGTCTGAAATCATGGCACCCATATCTATCTCATCTGATTGATCAATGTCCGAGCCCAAACGGAAATCCTTAATTCTGTCAGTTAGAATCTCCACAAGCTTTTCATAAGCTTTTGGAAGGCAGATTACTCTTTCTATCCCAATGCAGTTTTGTCCAGCACTTTGGAAAGTACCTCTCAATATCACAGATGATAACGCGTTAAAATCTTTGACGTTGTCCAATACAACCACGGCATCTTTTCCACCCAATTCCACCACACAAGGAGTCAATTCTTTTGCAGCGCTTTGTACAACGTGATGAGCAACTGGCTTAGAGCCAATAAATGTAATATGTGATAATCCGGGGTGAGAGGTGAAGTGATCAGCATCGTTTGGGAAACAACAGCATAATTGAACTAAATTTTCGTCAATGTCCAACAGCTTTAAGGCAGTTTTTAACATGTCAACAAACCATTTAGACGACCAAACCACTTGTTCAGAACATTTAACCACGATTGCATTTCCAGAAAACAAAGCTGCAATAACTGGTCCCATGAGGTTATGGAAAGGATAATTCCAAGAAACAATGGCTGCAACAACCCCAAGTGGTTCATATCTGATCTCCGCGTTCTTCATCAATGCAATCAAAGAATTTGATGGTCCTGGTCTTTGCGATGGTCTTAAGGCACGTTCACCATTAGCTATTACCCAGTTTAACTTCTCAAGGGTAACCATAATCTCACCCATCAGGGCATCCAATTTAGTCTTCCCACTATCACGACAAGCGATTCTTGCAATGTTCTCTTGATTCTCAAGTATAAACCTGGTTAAGGTTTTCAAAAGCTTGCGGCGCAAGATGAATGATGAGTTTTTCCATTCTTTCTGGGCCTTCTTGGCCTTGTTGATTTGTTCATCCATTTCTTCTGGGGTAGTTACAGTGGTTGTACCCAAATATTGGCCCGTGGCGGGACAGTAACTCTGAATCTTGTTTGGTTCATTTGGAATCCCGATTGAAAGATTAGGGGGGTACAACCTTTTCCCTTTCCAATGTGGTCTTGCTTCGTCGGGAATGGGGATTTGTAGTTTGACTGGTTCTTCCAATTTATTGTAATTGTTAGGTCTGGCAGTGATATACTTTTCATATACATAATACAAAGTTGGTAAAATACCACAAACGAAAAATGTAGTAGAAATTTGGTACTGCCATTGCCATTCCTCAAACTTAAGATCAATTGCAATCATCAGTGGCGCCAATGTTGGTTTGTTGCTATCAGAATAAATGAAGTGAATAAAAGAAAAAACTCACGGTTTTTTTTTTTTGCTCTCTCCTTCGCTTTTGGGGAATTTCCACAAACAAACGAAACGAGATCGGCGATTCACCTGCCGATATTTGCATACAATCGTTACTTTTGAAAATGACATTATATTATACATTTCTATACAAAGGTCCCGGGAGGGGGGGGGGGGGGGGGGGGGGGCTACTATTCAATTTGCTACAGCTCCCTGTTCTTCTAATTGCATTTGTCTTAATATTTCTTCAAAATCACTATCAGCTGTTCTACTTTGAATAATACTTCCAAGTAACCCTTGATCCACATAATCGAGCAAGGTATCAGTTACGGTTGATTTATTATCAATAATCCCAGAAAATTCATTATAATTAACGTACTCTGCCTTTGGAGGGACCACATCATACTCAAAAATGTCTTGACGAGACCAAAATTCTTGGGGTAATTTGGCCATGATTTTGCTCTCTCCAGAAAGAATTGCAAATCTGAGTAGGTTGAAAGGAACATCTTCGGTATCGGACTTTTCTGACGTGGATAATCCCAAAAATCCATAGATTGAAGATTTAAGACCACCACTGGTGCCAGCGGGTTTTCTTAAGGAGAACAATTCCTTTAATTGATCGTGTAAGAAGTCCCTATCTTCCTGATTGTTCCAAAGGACTCCTGCCCTGATGAGATATGTCTCGGTCGAAATCATATCCTCACGTGTGACTGTAAAGGCGCTTTCCTTTAGCAGAATGTCCTTTGAAAGACCAACTGTCTCATACAACTTGAAGGCAGTGTATGGATGTGCCTCAAATGCACGATTTAATGAACTAGTTGCCTTTACTTTCTCGCCAAGTCTTAGATATGCTAAAACAGTGGAAAACGCCATTCCTGGGGTGTACCACTTGGTGTAAGTAGTAGTTAAAGGTGATGCTGCAAACTGAGTCAAATATTTATATTCTTCGCACATGATGGCATAGAAGTCGAGGAAGTATCTTACCCCCAAAGGATCCTCAGCGGGAGAAAGTGACAACAAGAACTTACAATAAGAAAATGCCGTGAAAAATGTTGATCTCTCTCCAAGGGCAATGATGTACCTGAATAAGCACAAGTAAAATTGTCTGTTCATATAACTTTCATAAGGAAGCCTTAATAATCCTGATTTCCCTTGCGATAACAATTCGTGAAAATTCTTGTGAAGTGATCTATCAAATGTAAAGAGAGCTCTTTCTACTAAGGCACTACTCGCTGACTTATTATCTCCCTGTCTTAACAAAACCATCGCTACTTGAAGTAATGTCTCCGCATGATATGGGTATTGCTGTAATAATTGCATTAAAGATTCTGGGTCTGGTGTCATTACCACTGCTGCATAAAATCTGGTGTTGGCCACTCGCTCCTTGATATTATTTACTTTCATGAATTTAAAGTATTTGACACCCAAATTGGCCTCCTTTCTCACCTTTAATTGTAAATCCTCCCACTCTATGGAATCTTCTTTGTAATCCAAATATTGAACATAGTCATCTGGTTTTATTTCTTCCATACTCATTGGCTTTAATGCGGTGGGTAAATAGTCATCTCGTATCCTTGACAACAATAGTTTTCTACTAGTTCCTGGAACATTTCTACGATCATTACCACCCCATCCTCTTGTAAGTCTCGCTAATTTTTTGAATTGTTGCAACATTTCTGGCGATATAGCTAATGAAGTTGTCGAATTTGCATCTTCTATGGTGTCCATTGATAGGTTTCCAAACAAGTTACGGTATTCCTGGTCCTGATCTAAGTTTGATATAGACTTAATGGATAACAATGGGAGGGACTCTTTCAATCTACTAGTGGTGAAGAATTTAAAATTGGAATCAAATGCGGGATTGGGGTCCATCAGTTGATCCAACTCATCTTCAAAGTCATAACCATCATGATGTTCTTCACCTTCAAGGACATTGGCATGCCCTTTGAGCAACTGCTGGTCTTTTCGTTTTGTTTCGGCGAGGATTCGATCCAATTCTTCATCACTATCTATTTCTGGTTCCACCTTTTTCTTTGGCTTAGACTTCTTTTTCTTTTTGGATTTCTTTGACAGTTTTGTTATCCTCTCTTCTTCCCCTTCCCCTTCCCCTTCCTGAGAAACAGATTGTCCTTCTATGTTTTTCTCTTCTTCTGATTCTTCATTGTCCGATCCTTCATGTAACAAAGCAAATGCATTGAATCGTTTTTGAATAGGTTCTGCTTCACTTTCGTGTTCTTCTTTGTCGTCTACCTTCTCGGTAGAATTCTTCAACTCTATTTCAGCAAGTTGATTTCTCTCCAACCTTCTTAGAGCTCGAGAACTCATAGTTGCTGTGTGTGTGTGTGTGTGTGTGTGTGTCTACTGGAAGAAGCCGGTTAATGACTCAGCAACTGATTAGAATTTTTTGGTTGCCTTTTTTTTGTTTTTTTTGTGTGTGTGAGGTTGTTCGATGCCATTTCTGCCCTGCACATAGTCATGGGGCACCCCACCAGGATTAAATATTTCTGGTTGCAAAAAAAAAAAAAAAAAAATAAATAAAAAGAACAATTTGAAGCTCACGCTGAATGGAATTGCTACATGTTGAATTCCAATCACAGTCAACAATCTATGGAGGGATATCCTTATACTATCATCTTGAACAATACAACCGACAGCTTACAGTTATCAGTTAGAAAAGCAATTGACTATGAGAGCATTTTTGATCGAGATTTAACCTTTCCATCCCAGGAGAACCTCTCTGTGACCCATGCATCAGTACAAGCCAATGACGACAAAAAATTCCTATCACCGGTATCGGCATATACATTATCCTCACTTGAGTTGAAATCACCCAAACCCACCATGTCGTTTTCTCCAAAAGATCAGAACATGCTTCATTCTCAAATGAAAATAACAAGGACATTGTCAGAAATGAGAGATACCGAAAGTACATATTTAACTTCATTGGAAACACTCAAGCGATATTACCTAGACCAATATTTCAATAATTCCAAAACTGAAATAGCGGTACCTTTAAGAATTGTTAATTATTGTATTTATCACCTTATCGAACTCCATTCATTATTATTATCAAATCTAGACAATGCATGCAAAGGGATGAACAAAGTTCAACAAATGGAATATTTTGCTGAAAAGGTTTGTGAACTTGGTATCTGCATCTTTTGGTATGAAGAATATTGTAATCAGTATGGAATTATGAAAGAACTCATTTCAGGGAATACCCTTGTATCTGCCGATAATAATCAGGAATCATATCTGTATAATACCTGGTCACAAGCTTGGCAAAGATATTTAGAAACGTCTCAAAAGCCATCTAACCACACAGACATGTCGTTTGCTTCTCTTGCCCAAAAACCAATTGCCAGGATCTCAAAATATAGACTAATCTTGGAATCAATCAAGAAAAATTGTCTGTTGCTTCCTGATGCCGCTAAACAAATGGATATAATATTGCAGAAAATCTGTATTCAATTGGATAGAGTTAATAAGAATGGGTTTAAAATGGAACAGATTATTTTCAATCAAAAAGTGGAAAGTTTAGTAAACTTTGAAGGAGTTCCCTATGTTCATAAGGTCAATATGAAATTTTTTGGAAATCCACTCTTGGTTGGCTCGTTTTCGGTGGTTTGGGTTCAAGGGGGAATAGAAAAGATATGTTCATGCCCAGCAATATTATTCAAAAGCCACCTTATCATTTGCGACAATTTTAGATCCTTGTGGCTAAACAAGCTTAATGTGAAATTTATAATCCCATTAAGTAAAGCAATGGTTGTATGTGATTCTAAAAGTGCCAACGGGGGGCTTTTTTCCTGCTATCCTTTCAATTTTAAAATCGTGTTTGAAATTCAAAACTGTCATTACGAGATTCTATTGGTTTTCTTGACAGCGAGAGAATTATTGGTTTGGAAACATCAATTGGATACCTTAATAAATTTTGTAAATGGACCATGTGACTTGAAGTTTGTTGAGGATGAGATTAACTACGTGGTGAGGTTGCCAGCTGATATGAATCCTTGCAATTTAAAATTAGATACTTCAGAATACAATTTCTTAAAAACATCTTGTTACTTTAAAAAACTAAGAATTATCCTGGTACATTTTGACTTTGACATTCTGGTCTTATTACCTAAAGAACTGGCCCTAAACCGATACTTAAGAACCGACACTAACAACACTAGAACCTTACTTGTGAGAAAGATCCACTTGGTTGCAAACGAAAAATTATTTTCTAGCATTTGGAGTGCAGAGTTGCCCACCCTTTTTAAGAATACCAATCAACTAAAGGATGTGTTCAGAAGTTGGTCATTAAGTAAAAGAAAGCCTCCCATGTGGGAAAAAGTTGACAATGTCGAGGAACAAGAAAATACGCCCATCGACGAGGTGGTGGAAGTAAGGCCTTATAGACATCAAGGTGGAGAAATTCGGTCACACGAGGGGGATTCTGAGTCAGACGCCATGCATTCAAATTCTTTTCAACGTATAAAAGTGGCCATGGTCTCGTTTTTTGAACCAAAATCACTACAATCTACATGATACAATGCCAAGATTGCTATTTGTAAGGGATTGATATTTAAATTACCATAATAAATATATATATATATATATGTATATATATAGATTACTATGTACTAGAACTTTTTTTATTTTTTTTGTCATTATCATTATCGTCGTGATCAATTCATTCAATAGCCATGAGAGAATGTTCCCATGGTATCATTCTTCGATTCGAATCGTTCACCAAAGAATGCGCCTGATTTGACAGTACCATCTTCCAAAATCTTAATTAGAGCATCATCAACAGACCCGGAACCAAACTCGTTCGCCAAGTCTGATTTGGAGGCTTCATCAAACAACCCTTCAGAGCCACGGCCTCTGTTTATAAACACCTTTGGAATTGATACAACGTCAATCATTGGAATGGTCTTGTCTTTTCTGTATTTCTTTAACAAGTCTGGCGAGTCGACGAATACAACAAAGTCCATTGAGGAACCCTTATGGAAAAGTTTATGAGGAGAAGCAGCCATTGTTACTTGTATGTTTGAATTGATTTAAGATGTTTTATAGTAAATTATTGAAATTATTGAAATCTTATAAGAAGAAAGGATATAAAATAGGTATGGTAAAAATTTTTAAAGGGGGCTAGGAGGGGGGGATGACGGTATTTATATAGAAACCAGGGAAAAATTAAACTATGGGGAGGGGATAATGAAAAACAGACTGACCCCAACCTGAGGGAGAATCTTAATTTCAGGCTCTATAAAAATAACTCAAACTGCCATTGAATCCTTTCCACTTTGTTTTTGTGCAATTGGCTCTTATGGGAATGACTTCATAGTATTCACTTCTTTATAAGAAATAGCGCAAGACAATTGAGGGTGCTATTATTGCGATATATCGTTGCTCCCGGGTTCATCTTTCCTACATTGTGCTTTGGATCTCTTTGTATCATACTGCGTGAAATTAGTCATTACAAAGTTTATCCGATAATACCCATTTGAAAAAGATCGTCCAATATTAACCGGTCATCCGTTGTCTATCATTTATTACATTGCTAGTTTTTTTTTTTTTTTTTGCTTGCATCGGCCCCCCCCTCTTCCCTCCTCCCCCTTGAAAACTTTATTGTTCCTGACCAACTGTTCAGGTTGCACTTTGGTTGCTTGTTCGGTATGCTACCCTGAAATCCACAATTAAGTAAACATAGGGTAAGCATGGCAAAGAGTATACGAGCAGTAGATTCCTTTTGATTGTTGTGGATTATTGGTGAGACAATAATGATATAATATCGCTTCAACGACTTACCTCTGTCTCTAGGAGTGAGACCAAATTGTGTGTACATTTTTAGAAAATATCCTACAGCTTCTGCAACATATAGTTAAAAAAAATGATTAATGATCAATCAAGCTCGGCCATCTTTGACATTGAGTCAATGAAGTAGAACTATACCAACAAAAAAAGAATAAGATGCTAGTTCATTTGAACCGCTGTTTAAGCCCGATGCGGGGGTCGAACCCGCAACCTTTTGATGTCTATCATAAGAGTCAAACGCTCTACCGATTGAGCTAACCAGGCTTTCTTGTTTGTGAGTTTTCCTGAGTTTTTCCAGACTCTTACGGATCACTGAGCACCAGCTCAAGTGGAAAGTTTTCGCACCAGAAATTATTACATAATTTATCGTTACTCTTCTTTTCAAGACAATATTTAATTATTCACATACTTTACTGAGTCATAGGTTAGTGGAATCTCAGTAAGCGCATACTATAGGAGAATGCATTGGACCTGTTATAGAATTCATAAATATCCGATATAGTGTAACGGCTAGCACGGTTCGCTTTCACCGAGCAAACCCGGGTTCGACTCCCGGTATCGGAATTTAATTTTTTTTGCAGCTGGAAATCTTTTATTTGAGTTCATGGTCATACAATTTGCTATAAAAAATACCCGATGATGAAATTTGCAAAAATAATGAAGGATGCGAGGTTCGAACTCGCGCGGACACTGTCCAGTAGATCTTAAGTCTACCGCCTTAGACCACTCGGCCAACCCTCCAATTATAGTTGTTGTTTTCCAATAATTAATCAGAGAAATTAAATACAGACAACATATCAGAGCTTGATATTCCCAGTTGGTGCCTAAATACACAGCGGTACTCATTAAATCTCCATATTTGTTATTAACAAGGGGCTTTGGAACTTTGTTAAGTGTTTACTTGAACATAAATATTGGTCCGTGAAAAGGCGGCATATAATTTACTGGGACAATAGTTTTTTTTTTGTTTTATGATTTCAAAATGGGATTGCCTGTTGCAAACTTTTTTTTGGCTGCAAATATTTGCAAGGTAAACACCACTTTCCCTTTTCATATGCTTCCGCTAAATCATTCCCCCTTGAAGTCTTAGACTTTTGCTTATCCTATAAGTTAGGCGTGCCTGCCAGTAAAAGAAATCTTTACTTTTTGGCAGTCGAGTAATTCATGTTTGGTAATACAAGTTATGACCCATCAACATCTTTTTGGTGAAACTAAACTTGAAGGCAATTTTATGGCCATAGAGTGGAGAGAGAAGGAGAAGAAGAAATTAGGTATTATACTATTGAAAATTGTC